>OX243793.1:0-23714 GCA_945859555.1 Megachile ligniseca | reverse complement strand
TTTTTAAATCAAAATTAAATAAATTAATAATATTATAAATATTAAAATTAATATTATAGATAAATTAAATTTTTCAATTTTAAATTTATTTATATAATAAATTATTTTAATAATTTTATATTTATATTCAATTAAATTTTTTTCATAATAATTTTCATATAATTTAATTATATTAAAAGGTATAATATAAAATTGATAAATTTTATTTAACAAAAATATATTATTTATAAAAATTCCTAATTTACTTAATATATTATTATTTAAATAATAAATTAAACCTAAAAATAATCCATAAATTAATAATTTTAAAACTAAAAATTTAAAATTTATTGATAAAATAATAATATTTATTCAATAAATTATTTTATAAACATATAAACCAATAAAAATAATTATAAAAATTAAAATAATTATACATAAATTTATTAATATTGATTCTTTTTTAAATAAAATAACATTATAATTTCTATAAGAAAAAATAATATATAAAATTAAACGAAATGAATAAGAAACAGTAAATATTGTTGAAAATAATATTATTAATAAACTAATTTTATTTAATTTATTAAAAAAAAATATTTCCATAATTAAATCTTTTGAGTAATAACCCGATAAAAATGGAAATCCTATTAAACATAATATAGATAAAATCAAAATTATCGATTTAAAAGGATAAATAAAAATTAATCCACCATAAGATCGAATATCTTGATTATTATTAAAATAATGAATAAATCTACCAACACATAAAAATATTAAAGATTTAAATAAAGCATGAATTAATAAATGAAAAAATGATAACTCTCATAAACCTAAACTTAAAATTCTTATTATTAGACCTAATTGACTTAAAGTTGATAAAGCAATAATTTTTTTAAAATCAAATTCATAATTTGCAATTAATCCAGCTATAAATATTGTTAATCTAGAAATAAAAAAAATAAATTCATTAATATTATTTAAAAATAAAAACTTATTAAATCGAATTATTAAATAAACTCCCGCAGTTACTAAAGTTGAAGAATGAACTAAAGATGAAACTGGTGTTGGTGCTATTATAGCCGCAGGTAATCATAAAGAAAAAGGTAATTGAGCTCTTTTAGTAAAAGAAATTAAAATTAATAATAATATTATAATTATATCAAAATTATAATTTATTAAATTATATCTACCAAATTTAAATCTCAAACAAATTAATAATAAAATACCAACATCACCAATTCGATTACTAAAAATTGTTAATATTCCAGACTTATAAGCATTTCTACTTTGATAATAAATAATTAAACAATAAGAAATTAAACCTAAACCATCCCATCCCAATAAAATAGTTATAATTCTTGGACTTAAAATTATTAAATATATAGAAACAATAAATAAAAATAATAAAATTCTAAATCGATTTAAAAAAATATCACCCTCCATGTATTCAACTCTATAAATTAAAACAATAAATGAAATTAAAGTAACAATTAATATAAATAAAATTCTAATATAATCTAAATAAATTAAAAAAGAAAATTTTCTTCTATTATAATTATAAATAATCCACTCAAAAATAATTAATTCATTAAATAACAAAAATTCTAATAAAATAAATATTAAAACAAATATTAAAATAAATATAAAAAATGAAAATAAAATTAAAATAATAATTTAAAATTATACTTAATATCTTTGAATCCACAATTCAATATTTTTATTAAACTATTTAAATAAAATATAAATTTAATTTTTAATATATATATATATATATATATATACAATCTATATGTGTGTATACGCACATATAGATAAATATTCATTCAAATAATTTTTAAATTTAATGATAAATAAAAATTTTTAAAAATTTAATTTATTAAACTAAAAAATTTAAATTTAAAATTATTAAGTTTAAAGGAATTCAATGAAATAATAAAATTAAAAAATTAATTATTTTATTTCTTGATAAATTCATAAAAATATTAAAATTACCATGATTAATATATCTATAAAAATATAATGAATACATAAATCTTAATAAACAATAAAAAAATAATTTAATTATAATAATTTTTAAATATCTAAATAAACTAATTAATAATATAATTTCACTAACTAAATTTAAAGAAAAAGGAGCAGCTATATTAGAAGAACATAATAAAAATCACATTAAAGATATAGATGGTATAAAAACTATTATCCCTTTATTCATAATTATTAATCGACTATTAGTTTTTAAATAACATAAATTTAATAAATAAAATAAACCAGAAGAACATAAACCATGACTAATTATTATTAAATAAGAACCTAAAAATCTTAATTTTAATATAGTTATTATTGAAGATAATAATAAACCCATATGAACAACAGATGATATAGCAACTAAAATTTTTATATCAATTTGACGAAAACATATTAATCTTAAAATAATTCTACCAAATAAACTTAATTCAATAAAATAACTATTAATTTCTAAAAAATTTATATAAAAAATTATTATTAATCGCAATAATCCATAAGAACCTAACTTTAATATAATAGCTGCTAAAATTATAGAACCATAAACTGGAGCTTCAACATGAGCCTTAAAAAGTCAACCATGAAATAAATATATAGGCAATTTTACTAAAAAAGATATAATTATATATATAAATAAAATAATATTTATATTAATTATTAATATTTCTATAATAATAAATCTTTCACTACCATAAAAATTAATTAAATTAAATAAAATTACTAATAAAGGTAAAGAAAAAATTAATGTATAAAATATTAAATAATAACCAGCCATAAGACGTAATACACCTAAACCTCAAATTACTAATAAAATAAAAATTAAAATTAAACTAAATTCAAATATAAAATAAAATCATAAAAAATTTAAACTTATAAAATTTATAACTAAAACAATCAATATTAATGATAATAAATTTAAACAAGATATTAATTTATATTCATTTTTTAATATTATAAAAATTAATCTTATAATTCAAATTCTTATTAAAACTAGACCATAAGAATAAAAATTTAAACATAAATTTATTCTAATTAATGTTCAATCAACAAAAAAATTTATATTCCCAATCATTATAAATCTAACAAAAAATAAACTATTTCTAAAAAAATAATTTTTTTTTGAAATATTTAAAATTATTGTTAAAATCAAAAAAATAATCAATAAACTTATTGATATTAACACTTTAAATTTATAATTAATAAACTTTCTAAACCAATTATTATTAAAGAAACTAAAATTGATAATCCTAAAATAGATTCACAAACAGAAAAAATTAAAAAAAACATAAAAAATCAGTCTATATAATTTAATTCAATAAATAATATTAAACTTAAAATTACAATAACTAAAAATTCTAAATTAATTAAAAATATTAAAAAATATTTATTAATTAATAATATAACTAATAAAATTAAAATAATTAAAACAAAATAAAAAAACTTAAAAATCATTAATTTAACTTAAATTTAAATAAAATAAGCTTTATAGTTTTAATTTAAAACATTGGTGTTGTATACTAAAAATATTTATTAAGTTAAATTTAAGCTAAATTTCAAAATAATCTTTTTAATTAAGACATCTTTAACCCCCAAGATTAATGTTTTTATAAACTATACTTTGATAATTAATTTTTATTAAATGAAAATATCAACTATTTTAATAATAACAATTTACTTAAAAAATATCTTAATAATTATTACAATTTTATGTATTTCAATTCAATTATTTAATAAAAATATCCACCCTTTAAATTATTTATTAACATTCATAATTTTTACATTTATAATTATATATTTCTCTTACCTAAATTTAAATAACTCTTTATACCCAATAATAATTTTAATTTCAATTATTGGAGGTGTAATAGTATTATTTAATTATTTTATAAGATTAATTAATAATGAAAAATTTAAAATAACATATTTTAATTATTTATATATACTAATTTATATAATAATATTTTCTATATTTACTTTTATTATAATAATTTTTAATAAAAATTATTTAATAATATATTTTTTAAATTCTTCATTAACAATAAATTTTAAACTTAATATTCATAAAATTTATATATATCCAATATATTATTTAACAATTATACTTATAATTATATTACTATTTGTAATAATTATATCTTTTAAAATATGTACATCAAAATTTAAACCATTACGAAAAATAAATAAATAAATAAATTTAATTTAATTATACATAAATAATTAATTTAAATATAAAAAAATTTTAATTTATTATAAATTAACAAAAAATCACATTACAAAAAAAAATAAAAATTATTTGAATGAATATTTATCTATATATGTGTATACACACATATAAATTGTATATATATAATATATATATATAAATATATATATATATATATATTAAAATAATCATTCAACAAAAAATAACATTGCAAAAAAAAATAAAAATTATTTGAATGAATATTTATATACATATGTATAAACACATATTTACATATATATATATATATATATATATATTAAAATAATCATTCAACAAAAAATAACATTGCAAAAAAAAATAAAAATTATTTGAATGAATATTTATATATAAATATATATATATAAAATAATTTAATATAAATGAAAATAAATAAATTTTTAAAAATAATAAAAATTAATAAATTATTAAATATTATTAATAATTCAGTAATTATTTTACCAACACCTATAAACATTAACTATATGTGAAATTTTGGATCAATTTTAGGTATATTTTTAATAATCCAAATTATTTCAGGTTTATTATTATCAATACATTATTGTCCTAATACAAAATTTGCTTTTAATAGAATTATCCATATTATAAAAAATGTAAATTCAGGATGATTAATTCGAAATATTCATATAAATGGAGCATCATTTTATTTTATATGTATATATATTCATATTAGACGAAATATTTATTATCAATGTTATTCATCAAACTATGTTTGAAATATTGGAATTATAATTTTATTATTATCAATAATAACAGCTTTTATAGGTTATGTTTTACCTTGAGGTCAAATATCATTTTGAGGGGCAACAGTTATTACAAATTTATTATCGGCTATTCCTTATATCGGAAATACAACTGTTGAATGAATTTGAGGGGGATTCTCAATTAATAACGCTACATTAAACCGATTTTTTTCACTTCACTTTATTATACCTTTAGTAATTTTTATAATAGTAATTATACATTTATTTTTTCTACATTTAAAAGGATCAAATAACCCTATAGGAAGAAATAATAATATTTATAAAATTCCATTTAATCCTTATTTTATTATCAAAGACTTATTAGGATTTATTATTATTTTAATAATTTTTATATTTATTGTTTTAGAAACTCCTTATTTATTAGGAGATCCTGATAATTTTATTCCTGCTAATCCAATAAATACACCAACTCATATTAAACCTGAATGATATTTTCTATTTGCTTATTCAATTTTACGATGTATCCCAAATAAATTAGGTGGAGTAATTGCTCTAATAATATCAATTATAATTTTATTTATTATACCCTTATTAATAAAATACAAAATAAAAACTAATAAATTTTATCCAATTAATCAAACAATATTTTGAATATTCTTAAATATTTTCATTATATTAACTTGATTAGGAGCACAAATAATTGAATATCCATACACAATATTAAATTTAATTTTTACAAATCTTTACTTTATTTACTATTTCTTAAACCCAATAATTATAAAATTATGAGATAAATTAATTTATTAAATTAATGAGCTTGTATAAGCATATATTTTGAAAATATAATAAAGAAATAAAAATTTTCTATTAATTTATTTATATTATAAATAATATTATAAATAATATAATATAAATATTTTTAAAATATAAATAAAAAATAAATAAACTATAATAATTATTAAAAACTTCTTTCAACATAAATATATTAATTCATCATAACGAATACGAGGTAAAATACCACGAATTCAAATTACTAAATAAACATGTAATAAGATAACTAATATTATTAATAATCTATAACCAAAATTAAAAAAAATTATTGATGTAATAAATATTATAAATAAAATTCCCAAATATTCAGCTATAAAAATTATTGAGAAATTTCCTCTATAATATTCAATGTTAAAACCAGAAACTAATTCTGATTCACCCTCAATTAAATCAAATGGAACACGATTTAACTCAATTAATATTCTTAATATAAATATTAAATAAATAGGAAAAAAAATAAAAATAAATTTTACATTAAACTGTATTTTATATAAATTTAATAAAGAAAAACTTTCAATAAAAATAAATACAATAAATAATATTATAAATAAACTAACTTCAAATGAAATTGATTGGGCAACAGAACGAAGACATCCTAATATTGAATAAATTGTATTTGAAGATCAACCACCAAATATAATAGGAAAAACACTAAAACTCATTAATATTAACAAATAAATAAAACCATAATTTATAAAAAATAAATTAATATAAAAAGGATATAATCTTCAATATATTATTGAAATAATTAATATAAATATAGGTCTAATTAAATAATAAAATAAATTAATTTTACTTAAAAAAAAAAATTCCTTTCTAAATAATTTAATAGCATCACTAAAAGGTTGTAATAAACCTTTAATACCTAATTTATTTGGACCTTTACGAAATTGAATATAACCTAAAATTTTACGTTCAAATAAAGTTAAAAATGCAACACCTAATAAAACCATAACAATTAAAATTAAAATATAAATAAAATTTAAATAAAATATATTAATTATTATCTATATTAAATTAATATATATTTAAATTCTAAATTTAATGCACTTATCTGCCAAGACAATTTTATAAGTACTTACTATCAAATAATGAAAAAATTCATAATAAAAAGTCCTTTCGTACAAAGTTAGAAAATTTTATTTAAGATAGAAACCAATCTGACTCACGTCGATCTGAACTCAAATCATGTAAGATTTCATAAGTCGAACAGACTTAATTATTAAATTTCTACATCTAAAATTAATCTTAATTCAACATCGAGGTCGCAAACATTTTTATCGATATGAACTCTCCAAAAATATTACGCTGTTATCCCTAAGGTAATTTATTCTATTGTAATAATTATACATATCCAAAAAAATTTCCAACAATCATTGTTCATTCATTTTTAAGTTTATTAAATAAAAAAATCTTCCCAACCAAATATATTAAATAATTTTCATTCATTAAATTTAATATATAAAATTCTATAGGGTCTTCTCGTCCCTAAATAAAATTTAAGCATTTTAACTTAAAATTTAAATTTATTAAATATAATTGAGACAGTATATATTTCATCAATTCATTCATTCTAGCCCTCATTCAAAGGGCAATTGATTATGCTACCTTAGTACAGTTAAAAATACTGCAGCCATTTAATCATATAAATCATAGAGCAGAACCGACCTTAAATTATAATCAAAAAGACATGTTTTTGGTAAACAGGTGAATATAAAATTTGCCGAATTCCTTAACTATATTTTTTTTAATTTATTAATTATTTATTTAAACAAATATTATTACTAATTTAATCATTATAATAATATAAAAATCATTAAAATAATTTTTTTTTTAATAAATATATTTAATTAAATTATAAATTTTTAATAAATTTATAATAAATTATGAAATATTTACAGAAAATTTTACAATATTATGAAAACATTTTTAACTAAACAATATTATATTATACTATATTAAATATAAATTATATATTAATTTCAAGATTATCCCTAAAATTATTAATATTAATAAAATTACCATTTTTTTTATTGAAAAATAATATAAATTAATATCTAAATTAAATTTATTTCAAAAAAAACTAGATACAAATAGAATTGATTGACATTTAATTTCTAAAATTATATTTATATTTATAGTGTTACATAAAAAATCATATAAAATTAGCTCTTCTATCTTCGAGATATTTATAATAAATAAAACTAATTTAATTAATCCTGATACAAAAGGTACTAAATATTTTATACTTTAATAAATTTAATATAATTCATTTACATTACTTATAACTATAAATTATTATATTTATTCAAAATAATTACTAAAACAAAAATATATAAAATAATTTTTATAAAAAAATTAAAAAATCAAATAAAAAAATTTATTAAATAAATATAAAATCTTAATAATAATAAATTATTATTATTCATTTCATTGTAATTGAAATATTTTAATTTAAATAAACTAAAATTTTCAAATAATATAATAAAACTTAAGAACACTTTCCAGTACCCTAACTTTGTTACGACTTATTTCATCTTTAATGAAATTGACGGGCGATTTGTACTCTATACAATAATTATTCAACTTAAAATATATTTAAATTTACTTTTAAATCCTCTTTATATAAATATTTAAATAATTTATATTCATAAAAAATTATTAATTAATGTAATCAATATAATCTAATAAATCCAACTTTATTTTGATTTGAATTTCTATTACTTTAATTCTTTATATAATATATATATATATATATATATATTATATGTATAAACTAAATAATATTGTAACAATTAAATTAGATTACAGTCTAAAAACAACAATACGAAAGTATAAAAAATTACTTATTAGTTCCTAATATCGTGTTTCATCGAATTATTATACAGAATCCCCTAATAATTTTGCATAACCGCCATATCTTCTAATTTTAATGGTTAAACATTTAATAATTAATTTTTAATTTTTAATAAATAATAATAGGGTATCTAATCCTAGTTTATAAATCATATTTCTTAAAATTAATAAAATTATTAAAATTAATTTTTTTAATAATAATGTTTATTTCACTAATTAATATTAAATTTTTCTTAATTAAACTATTTTTTAAAATTATTCAAAATCATCATAAATTAATTTTTAAATTTAGTATAACCGCATATGCTGGCACTAAATTAAACTTTAATAAAATTTCATTTACCGCCTCAAATATTAATTTACTCATCAGTAATTCATATTATATATAAAAAATTATAATTATTTAAATTATAATCTTAAACAAAAAAATTTATATATAAAAATTTATTTAAATTCATAAATAAATTCATTAATGAAACAACTAATTGTCAATCGAAAATTAAAATTTTATTTAAAAAATAATTAATTTTAATATAATTATAAATAAACTAATTAAGTTTTTAGAGTCATGATCTAACCATAGAATTTTAAATAATTCTTTTATAAAAATTTAATCCTTACATTTTTAAAATAAAGGTTAACCTATAAACTCAAAAACTTTAAATACTATACTAATTTATTAAAATAAAAATTTAATCCTTACATTTTTAAAATAAAGGTTAACCTATAAACTCAAAAACTTTAAATACTATACTAATTTATTAAAATAAAAATTTAATCCTTACATTTTTAAAATAAAGGTTAACCTATAAACTCAAAAACTTTAAATACTATACTAATTTATTAAAATAAAAATTTAATCCTTACATTTTTAAAATAAAGGTTAACCTATAAACTCAAAAACTTTAAATACTATACTAATTTATTAAAATAAAAATTTAATCCTTACATTTTTAAAATAAAGGTTAACCTATAAACTCAAAAACTTTAAATACTATACTAATTTATTAAAATAAAAATTTAATCCTTACATTTTTAAAATAAAGGTTAACCTATAAACTCAAAAACTTTAAATACTATACTAATTTATTAAAATAAAAATTTAATCCTTACATTTTTAAAATAAAGGTTAACCTATAAACTCAAAAACTTTAAATACTATACTAATTTATTAAAATAAAAATTTAATCCTTACATTTTTAAAATAAAGGTTAACCTATAAACTCAAAAACTTTAAATACTATACTAATTTATTAAAATAAAAATTTAATCCTTACATTTTTAAAATAAAGGTTAACCTATAAACTCAAAAACTTTAAATACTATACTAATTTATTAAAATAAAAATTTAATCCTTACATTTTTAAAATAAAGGTTAACCTATAAACTCAAAAACTTTAAATACTATACTAATTTATTAAAATAAAAATTTAATCCTTACATTTTTAAAATAAAGGTTAACCTATAAACTCAAAAACTTTAAATACTATACTAATTTATTAAAATAAAAATTTAATCCTTACATTTTTAAAATAAAGGTTAACCTATAAACTCAAAAACTTTAAATACTATACTAATTTATTAAAATAAAAATTTAATCCTTACATTTTTAAAATAAAGGTTAACCTATAAACTCAAAAACTTTAAATACTATACTAATTTATTAAAATAAAAATTTAATCCTTACATTTTTAAAATAAAGGTTAACCTATAAACTCAAAAACTTTAAATACTATACTAATTTATTAAAATAAAAATTTAATCCTTACATTTTTAAAATAAAGGTTAACCTATAAACTCAAAAACTTTAAATACTATACTAATTTATTAAAATAAAAATTTAATCCTTACATTTTTAAAATAAAGGTTAACCTATAAACTCAAAAACTTTAAATACTATACTAATTTATTAAAATAAAAATTTAATCCTTACATTTTTAAAATAAAGGTTAACCTATAAACTCAAAAACTTTAAATACTATACTAATTTATTAAAATAAAAATTTAATCCTTACATTTTTAAAATAAAGGTTAACCTATAAACTCAAAAACTTTAAATACTATACTAATTTATTAAAATAAAAATTTAATCCTTACATTTTTAAAATAAAGGTTAACCTATAAACTCAAAAACTTTAAATACTATACTAATTTATTAAAATAAAAATTTAATCCTTACATTTTTAAAATAAAGGTTAACCTATAAACTCAAAAACTTTAAATACTATACTAATTTATTAAAATAAAAATTTAATCCTTACATTTTTAAAATAAAGGTTAACCTATAAACTCAAAAACTTTAAATACTATACTAATTTATTAAAATAAAAATTTAATCCTTACATTTTTAAAATAAAGGTTAACCTATAAACTCAAAAACTTTAAATACTATACTAATTTATTAAATATCAAATTAAATTTTTACCCCTCCAAATAAAAATTAACTAATAATCTAAAATTTTAAATATCAAATTAAATTTTTACCCCCTATAAATAAAAATTTACTAATAATCTAAAATTTTAAATATCAAATTAAATTTTATTAAATAAAAATTAAATTTTTACCCCTCCAAATAAAAATTAACTAATAATCTAAAATTTTAAATATCAAATTAAATTTTTACCCCCTATAAATAAAAATTTACTAATAATCTAAAATTTTAAATATCAAATTAAATTTTATTAAATAAAAATTAAATTTTTACCCCTCCAAATAAAAATTAACTAATAATCTAAAATTTTAAATATCAAATTAAATTTTTACCCCCTATAAATAAAAATTTACTAATAATCTAAAATTTTAAATATCAAATTAAATTTTATTAAATAAAAATTAAATTTTTACCCCTCCAAATAAAAATTAACTAATAATCTAAAATTTTAAATATCAAATTAAATTTTTACCCCCTATAAATAAAAATTTACTAATAATCTAAAATTTTAAATATCAAATTAAATTTTATTAAATAAAAATTAAATTTTTACCCCTCCAAATAAAAATTAACTAATAATCTAAAATTTTAAATATCAAATTAAATTTTTACCCCCTCTAAATAAAAATTTACTAATAATCTAAAATTTTAAATATCAAATTAAATTTTATTAAATAAAAATTAAATTTTTACCCCTCCAAATAAAAATTAACTAATAATCTAAAATTTTAAATATCAAATTAAATTTTTACCCCCTCTAAATAAAAATTTACTAATAATCTAAAATTTTAAATATCAAATTAAATTTTATTAAATAAAAATTAAATTTTTACCCCTCCAAATAAAAATTAACTAATAATCTAAAATTTTAAATATCAAATTAAATTTTTACCCCCTCTAAATAAAAATTTACTAATAATCTAAAATTTTAAATATCAAATTAAATTTTATTAAATAAAAATTAAATTTTTACCCCTCCAAATAAAAATTAACTAATAATCTAAAATTTTAAATATCAAATTAAATTTTTACCCCCTCTAAATAAAAATTTACTAATAATCTAAAATTTTAAATAAAATTATAAATTAATTTTTTTAATTTTAAAAAAATTTTTAATTAAATTATAAAAATTATAAATTAATTTTTTTATTTGAATGAAAATTTTATCTGAAAAATTTTTAATAAAATTATGAATTAATTTTTTTAATTTTAAAAAAATTTTTAATTAAATTATAAAAATTATAAATTAATTTTTTTATTTGAATGAAAATTTTATCTGAAAAATTTTTAATAAAATTATGAATTAATTTTTTTAATTTTAAAAAAATTTTTAATTAAATTATAAAAATTATAAATTAATTTTTTTATTTGAATGAAAATTTTATCTGAAAAATTTTTAATAAAATTACAAATTAATTTTAATTATAATTAAACTTATAATAAAATAGATTAATTAATTTAAGATTAATTTTCTATTCAAATAACTTTATCAGCTTTATAATTATTATAATTTAATTAATTTTTCAAAATCCCCAAAATCAATAAAAATTAATTTTAAAAATTAATTTTAATTATAATTAAGTTTATAATAAAATAGATTAATTAATTTAAGATTAATTTTTCATTCAAATAACTTTATCAGCTTTATAATTATTATAATTTAATCAATTTTTTCAAAATATAAAAATCAACTTTTTAAAATCAATATTTAATTAAATTATTAAATTTATTTTTATTATAAATAAAGATAAAATTAAAAATTAATAAATTTATTCATAATTAAATTATGTAAATTATTAATTATTTTAATAAATTTAAATTAATATTTATAATTAAATAAATTTAATAAATTAATTCTTATTTAATTTATAAATATTTAATTACTATAATTATAATTTAATTACTATAATTATTATTATTATTATTAAATTAATTTTACCCCTCTAAATTAATTAATAATAATAATAATTTTGTATATATTTATTAATATATAATATATTATTATTTATAAATTAATAAATTATATAATAATATATATATATTTATTAATATATAATTATTTATTAATTTATTAATTTATAATTATGTATTAATATATATATATTTATTAATATATAATTACTTATTATTATAAATAATTAATAAATTAATATTAATAAATTTATTTTTATTAATATATAAATCGTTATAAATTATATATTAGTAAAAACCATTATTAAATAATAATTGTTTATTAATTAAATTTATTTTAATGGTTTTTTAATAATAATTAAATTATTTATTATTAATAAAATAATTAATAATTATTTGTTTTTTCTCCAAAAAACTAACTCCTATAATTAAATATGAAAATTAATTAATAATTATTTTACATAAAATATAAATATAAAGTTTAATTAATAAATATTTTAATATACTAGATAAATAAATAATAATTTATAATAATAATAAATAATAATTATTAATTAATAAGATAATTAATATTAATTAAATTATTTATATATATATAATAATATTAGGTGTGTATACATATATTAATTTAAGATAAAAACTTATTCAAATTATTTTTAAAAATTAAAAAATTTAAATTTAAAAAAATTTAAAAAAATTTTTCTGATCGATTTTGTATAAGAAAAAAAAAATTGCACGCTAAAAACGTACCCCTCCAAAAACTTATTCTAAAACAGATAAAAATGCGTGTTTTTTAATTTTCAAAAAATTTGCAAAATTTTGCAAATTTTAAACCATTATAAATCAAAAATTTCAAAATATTTCTACCCTAAATTTTCAAAATCATCAAGTAAATTTCAAATTTTCAAAATCATCAAGTAAATTTCAAATTTTCAAAATCCCCTAAATCAATAAAAATTAATTTTAATTATAATTAAGTTTATAATAAAATAGATTAATTAATTTAAGATTAATTTTTCATTCAAATAACTTTATCAGCTTTATAATTATTATAATTTAATCAATTTTTTCAAAATATAAAAATCAACTTTTTAAAATCAATATTTAATTAAATTATTAAATTTATTTTTATTATAAATAAAGATAAAATTAAAAATTAATAAATTTATTCATAATTAAATTATGTAAATTATTAATTATTTTAATAAATTTAAATTAATATTTATAATTAAATAAATTTAATAAATTAATTCTTATTTAATTTATAAATATTTAATTACTATAATTATAATTTAATTACTATAATTATTATTATTATTATTAAATTAATTTTACCCCTCTAAATTAATTAATAATAATAATAATTTTGTATATATTTATTAATATATAATATATTATTATTTATAAATTAATAAATTATATAATAATATATATATATTTATTAATATATAATTATTTATTAATTTATTAATTTATAATTATGTATTAATATATATATATTTATTAATATATAATTACTTATTATTATAAATAATTAATAAATTAATATTAATAAATTTATTTTTATTAATATATAAATCGTTATAAATTATATATTAGTAAAAACCATTATTAAATAATAATTGTTTATTAATTAAATTTATTTTAATGGTTTTTTAATAATAATTAAATTATTTATTATTAATAAAATAATTAATAATTATTTGTTTTTTCTCCAAAAAACTAACTCCTATAATTAAATATGAAAATTAATTAATAATTATTTTACATAAAATATAAATATAAAGTTTAATTAATAAATATTTTAATATACTAGATAAATAAATAATAATTTATAATAATAATAAATAATAATTATTAATTAATAAGATAATTAATATTAATTAAATTATTTATATATATATAATAATATTAGATGTGTATACATATATTAATTTAAGATAAAAACTTATTCAAATTATTTTTAAAAATTAAAAAATTTAAATTTAAAAAAATTTAAAAAAATTTTTCTGATCGATTTTGTATAAGAAAAAAAAAATTGCACGCTAAAAACGTACCCCTCCAAAAACTTATTCTAAAACAGATAAAAATGCGTGTTTTTTAATTTTCAAAAAATTTGCAAAATTTTGCAAATTTTAAACCATTATAAATCAAAAATTTCAAAATATTTCTACCCTAAATTTTCAAAATCATCAAGTAAATTTCAAATTTTCAAAATCATCAAGTAAATTTCAAATTTTCAAAATCCCCTAAATCAATAAAAATTAATTTTAATTATAATTAAGTTTATAATAAAATAGATTAATTAATTTAAGATTAATTTTTCATTCAAATAACTTTATCAGCTTTATAATTATTATAATTTAATCAATTTTTTCAAAATATAAAAATCAACTTTTTAAAATCAATATTTAATTAAATTATTAAATTTATTTTTATTATAAATAAAGATAAAATTAAAAATTAATAAATTTATTCATAATTAAATTATGTAAATTATTAATTATTTTAATAAATTTAAATTAATATTTATAATTAAATAAATTTAATAAATTAATTCTTATTTAATTTATAAATATTTAATTACTATAATTATAATTTAATTACTATAATTATTATTATTATTATTAAATTAATTTTACCCCTCTAAATTAATTAATAATAATAATAATTTTGTATATATTTATTAATATATAATATATTATTATTTATAAATTAATAAATTATATAATAATATATATATATTTATTAATATATAATTATTTATTAATTTATTAATTTATAATTATGTATTAATATATATATATTTATTAATATATAATTACTTATTATTATAAATAATTAATAAATTAATATTAATAAATTTATTTTTATTAATATATAAATCGTTATAAATTATATATTAGTAAAAACCATTATTAAATAATAATTGTTTATTAATTAAATTTATTTTAATGGTTTTTTAATAATAATTAAATTATTTATTATTAATAAAATAATTAATAATTATTTGTTTTTTCTCCAAAAAACTAACTCCTATAATTAAATATGAAAATTAATTAATAATTATTTTACATAAAATATAAATATAAAGTTTAATTAATAAATATTTTAATATACTAGATAAATAAATAATAATTTATAATAATAATAAATAATAATTATTAATTAATAAGATAATTAATATTAATTAAATTATTTATATATATATAATAATATTAGATGTGTATACATATATTAATTTAAGATAAAAACTTATTCAAATTATTTTTAAAAATTAAAAAATTTAAATTTAAAAAAATTTAAAAAAATTTTTCTGATCGATTTTGTATAAGAAAAAAAAAATTGCACGCTAAAAACGTACCCCTCCAAAAACTTATTCTAAAACAGATAAAAATGCGTGTTTTTTAATTTTCAAAAAATTTGCAAAATTTTGCAAATTTTAAACCATTATAAATCAAAAATTTCAAAATATTTCTACCCTAAATTTTCAAAATCATCAAGTAAATTTCAAATTTTCAAAATCCCCTAAATCAATAAAAATTAATTTTAATTATAATTAAGTTTATTATAAAAAGGATATTAGTTAAATAATAATTAAATAACATTTAAATTGCAATTAAAAATTAATTTATATAAATTATATCTAATTTATATATAAGCTAAATTAAGCTTTTAAGCCCATACCTTAATGATAAAATTATATTTTTATATAATATAATAAAATTTCTAACACAATCAATGTATATAATTAAATTTGCAATTTAACATTTTATTTTAAATTATAGAAATTAAATGCATTACTAACTTTTAAGTTAGTAATGTGCCTGAGAAACAAAGGGTTATTTCGATAAAATATAAACGTAATATTTATTTAATTACCATTGCTAATTACTAATTTAATACAATAAAATAAATAAAACATAATAATTATATTTATTAATATTTTTAATTCTACAAAATTCAAAATTTTGTGTGCTAAATAACACTAAAATATAAATACACAAATATACATAAATAATATATATATAAAAAATGAAAACGAAATTTTTTACTTTATTAAATACATTAAAAATTTTATTACTAACAATTATAATATTTATATTATTCATTGAACATAATGTTATTAAATGAATAGTGATAGAATTTTTTACATTAATCTTTATTGGATTCTTCATAAATTATAGAAGAAAAAATAAAATTAGTAGATTAATTTATTTTTACATATCTTCAATTATTAGATTATTATTAATATGAACATTATTAATTTATTACAATAATTGATACTGAGAATTATGAATAAATATTGACCCAGAAAAATTTATTATAAAAAAAATTATTCAATCTTTATTTTTAATAAAATTAGGGATATATCCATTTCAATTTTGAATACCTCAATTATTTATATTAATAAATTGAAATGTTATTTTTTTATTCACTACTATTAACAAATTAATACCTATATTTATATTAACTACATTATCAGCATTTAAAGATCCTGTATTTATATATTTAATTATATTAAATAGTATTATTTCTGTAACATCAGCAATTAATGAAGAAAATTATAAAAAAATTATAGCATATTCTTCAATTAATCATTCAACTTTTATAGTTCTACTATCTTATTTAAATACTCATTTATGAATTATTTATTTTTTTCTTTACACATTAAACTCTTACATTTTTATTAAATTAATAGATAAAATAAATGTAAAAACAAAATCAAATTTATTAATAAACTATCATAGAAAATTAATAAATTTTTTATTTGTAACATTCACATTATCTTATAGAATATTACCACCTTTTATATTTTTTATTATTAAATGATTTTTTTTCTACGAAACAAACTTGTCAAATTCAACAAATTTCTTTTTATGTGTAATTATAATATCAAGAGTAATTATAACATATAATTACCTAGATATAATAAAATTTAGAATCTTTCATAAAAAATTAGCTAAAAAACACATTTTATTAAATAAATTTTATATTAAAAATAAAAATATATGCAAAATTTTAATATTTTTATTTAACTTATTTATTTTTTGTATTTTCTTTTATTAAATTTAGTGTTAGAAAAATTAATTTCATTAATAAACTTACAATTTACTCCTTTTTATCAGGCATAACACTATAAATAATATATATATATAACTTAAAGATTTTAAGTTAAAAAAACTTTTAACCTTCAAAGTTAAATATATATATGTATACATCTTAAATTATATAGATCTTAATTAATGTAAATGAAATGATTCTACTCCACCAATCACAAAGATATTGGGATCCTATATATAATTTTTGCACTATGGTCCGGAATAGTTGGATCAAGTATGTCTATAATTATTCGTATGGAACTAAGTGTACCCGGTGCATGAATTAAAAATGACCAAATTTATAATTCAATTGTTACAGCTCATGCATTTTTAATAATTTTTTTTTTAGTTATACCATTTATAATTGGGGGTTTTGGTAATTGACTAATACCATTAATAATTGGTGCACCTGATATAGCTTTTCCTCGAATAAATAATGTAAGATTTTGATTACTCCCTCCATCATTAATCTTACTATTATCGAGAAATCTAATCAACCCAAGACCAGGAACTGGTTGAACTGTATACCCCCCATTATCATTATATATATTTCACCCCTCACCTTCTGTTGATATAACAATTTTTTCTCTACATTTATCTGGAATTTCATCAATTATTGGATCATTAAACTTTATAGTTACAATTTTAATAATAAAAAATTTTTCCTTAAATTATAGAAAAGTTACATTATTCCCATGATCAGTTTTTATTACAACTGTATTACTTCTTCTATCATTACCAGTTCTAGCAGGAGCAATCACAATATTACTATTTGATCGAAATTTAAATACATCATTTTTTGACCCAATAGGAGGTGGTGATCCAATCCTATACCAACATTTATTTTGATTTTTTGGTCATCCAGAAGTTTATATTTTAATTCTACCTGGATTTGGTTTAATTTCTCAAATTATTACAAATGAAAGAGGAAAAAAAGAAACTTTTGGTAATATTGGAATAATTTATGCAATATCAGGTATTGGTTTTTTAGGATTTATTGTTTGAGCACACCATATATTTACTGTAGGAATAGATGTTGATACACGAGCTTATTTTACTTCAGCTACAATAATTATTGCTATTCCTACAGGTATTAAAGTTTTTAGATGATTAGCTACATATCATGGAACAAAATTAAATATAAATATATCAATTATATGAACACTAGGATTTATTTTTCTATTCACTATAGGTGGACTAACAGGAATTATATTATCAAATTCATCAATTGATATTATTTTACATGATACATATTATGTAGTTGGACATTTCCATTATGTTCTTTCAATAGGAGCAATTTTTGCTATTATATCAAGATTTATTCATTGATATCCTAATATTATTGGATTAACAATAAATTTAAAATGATTAAAATCACAATTTATTTTAATATTTATTGGTGTAAATTTAACCTTCTTTCCTCAACATTTTTTAGGAATAATAGGTATACCACGACGATACTCTGATTATCCTGATTCATATTATTGTTGAAACTTAATTTCATCAATTGGATCATTAATTACAATTAATAGAATAATTATATTTATTTTTATCATTCTAGAAAGATTTATGGCAAAACGATTATTGATTTTCAAATTTAATCAATGTGCATTAGAATGAAAAACAATATATCCACCAATTAATCATTTCTTTAATGAAATCCCAAATTTAATTATTAATAAAATAAAAAAATTGATTAAGTAGTTTAATATGGCAGAGTAGTGCATTGAATTTAAACTTCAAATATAAAATTTTTAAATTTTTATTAAAAATGCCAACCTGACAAATATATATATTTCAAAACGGAAACTCTCCGTATGCTGATAATTTAAATTCATTCCATAACTACACTATAATAATATTATCATTAATTGTTGTTATTACTTTATTTAGACTTCTACATATTATTTTCAATGTTTTCACTAATCGATTTTTATTAAAAAATCATATTATTGAAATCATTTGAACAGTTGTTCCTATAGGTATATTAATAATTATTTGTGTTCCTTCATTAAAAACATTATACATAATTGACGAACTTAATAATCCAACTTATATAACAATTAAATCTATAGGGCATCAATGATACTGGGTGTACGAATATCCTGAATTTAATTTAGAATATACTTCTTATATGGCTATAATAATAGACGGAAACGGTTATTATGTAGATGCAAATAATAATCAAGATGAATATGTGGACTTAAATAATAATGAAGAACAAATATTAAATTTAAATGAAATTTTAATTGTACATGAAGAACTTGATGATCAAAATGTTGTAAATGATATTGCTCGAAACCTTGTTCAAAATGCCGAACAAATTATTGACCAAAATATACAACTAATTAATCAAGAAATTAATCAACAAATCAATATTGAACAAAATAATCAAGGTGAAGCTGCTGGTGCTGCTCATAATAATGATCCTGGAATTGCTGCTGGTAATAACGAACATGAAGAAAATAAAGAAAATAAACAATTAAATGATAAAAAAAAAAATAATTTAAATTTTAGTGATTTTATTAAAAAAAAAATTAAACATCTTAATAATTTCTTAATTCGACTTCTAGATGTTGATAATCGAATAGTCATCCCTTACGGGTTTCCAATTCGCTTATTAACGTCATCAAATGACGTTATCCATTCATGAACCGTCCCATGTTTGGGAATTAAAATAGATTCAACACCAGGACGAATTAATCAGGGAAATTTGCTAGCAACACGGCCAGGAATTTTCTTTGGTCAGTGTTCAGAAATTTGTGGCACAAATCATTCATTTATACCAATTGGAGTAGAATCAACATCATTTAAAAATTTTATAATATGAATTATATCTTTAATTAACCAATTATAAAATTATTAAAACAATAATATTATAAATTAAATAATTTTTTATTTTAAACTTCTATCTCCAAATAAATTCAATAAATTAAAGAATTAATTAATAATTCAATAAATCAAAGAATTAGTTAACAACTATAACATTAATTTGTCAAATTAAAATTAATAATAATAATTTATTATTCTTTAAATTTTCATTAAGTGTCTGAAAGTAAGAATTGATCTCTTAAATCAAAATATAGTAATTAACAAATACTCTTAATGAAAATTAATCCCTCAAATAAGACCAAATTTATGATTATTAATTATAACTTTTACAACAATAATTTATATTGTAATAATATTTAAATTATACTTTATTAATATTAAATGAAAAATAAAAAATAAATCAAAACTAAATAATAAATATTTAAATAAAAATATTTTATTTATAATTAAATGATAATAACAAACTTATTTGAAATTTTTGATCCAATAAATAATAATTTTATATCATTAAATTGAATTAGAATAATATTAATTTTTATAATTATACCTTATACATTCTGAATATCACCAAATCGACCTATAATAATTTCAATAAGAATAATCAAATTAATTTTCAAAGAATTTAAAATATTATCTTCTAATAAATATAAAATTAATATTATTATATTTTTTAACTTATTAATTATAATTATAATATTTAACTTTATAGGACTATTTCCATTTATTTTTACATCATCAAGTCACATATCAATAAATTTATCATTAGCAATACCAATATGATTTGCATTTATAATATTTAGAATAATTAATAAACCAATATTAACTATTGCACATTTTGTTCCAATAAACACACCATCATCATTAATAAATTTTATATCATTAATTGAATTAATTAGAAATACTATTCGACCTTGAACTTTATCCATTCGTTTAACAGCTAATATAATTGCTGGACATTTATTATTAACTCTTTTAGGAAATTTTATTTCAATATACTCTATAATCACACCATTCCTAATTATTATAATTATTATTCAAAATATACTTTTTATTTTAGAAATTTCAGTTGCATTTATTCAATCATATGTTTTTTCAATTTTAAGATTACTATACTTCATTGAAGCAAAATAAAAAATTAACAAATAAAAAAAAAAAAAAAAAAAACATTTAATTACACACAAATTAAAAAAATACACCAAAATCACCCTTATCATATAGTTACAAATAGACCTTGACCAATTTTAAATTCATTAAATGCATTTAATTTATTATTTAGAATTGTAATTTGATTCAATATAAAAATTAATTTATTAATAATTATAAATTTTTCTATTTTATTAATTACAATATTTTTATGATGACGAGATATTATTCGGGAAAGAACTTTTCAAGGAAATCACACTTATTCTATTTTATCAATATTAAAATTAAGAATAATTTTTTTTATTTGTTCTGAATTATTTTTTTTTATTTCATTCTTTTGAACATACTTCCATAATTCATTATCACCTTCAATTGAAATTGGAATAAATTGACCCCCAAAAAATATTATTATCTTTAATCCTTATAATATTCCTTTATTAAATTCATTAATCTTAATTACATCAGGAATAACATTAACATGAAGACATAATTGTTTATTAAATAAAAAATATTTTATAACTAATATTTTATTATTTTTAACAATTATTTTAGGTTTATTATTTTCTAGAATTCAATACTTTGAATATATTGAAGCACCTTTTTGTTTAAACGATAGAATTTTTAGATCAATTTTTTTTATGATAACAGGATTTCATGGATTACATGTAATTATTGGAATTATTTTCTTAATAACATGTTTTTTACGAATAAAAAATTATCATTTATCATCAAATCATCATTTTAATTTTGAAAGAAGATCTTGATATTGACACTTTGTTGATGTAATTTGACTATTTCTATATATATCAATCTATTGATGAAATTACTATTAAAAACATAATATATATATATATAAATAAAAATATATAGATTAAATTTTATAATCATAATTCTAAGTCGAAATTAGATGTAAATCTTTACTTTATATATTTAACAAATTTATTTACATTATTTAAATATATAATTTATGTGTACATAGTATAAAATAATACAATTAATCACCAATTAAACAATTTAATGTCTTAATGTATACAATTATAAATACAAATTTTATTTTTATTTTTATAACTTTAATAACTTTTTTAATAATTATATTAAATTTATTACTCTCTATAAATAATAAATTAAACCGAGAAAAAAATAGACCTTTTGAATGTGGATTTAATATAAACTCAAATAGACGATTACCTTTTACAACTCATTTTTTTTTAATTACTTTATTATTTTTAATTTTTGATATTGAAATTATATTAATTTTACCTTCAACATTCATATTAAATTCATTTAATTCATTAAATTTAACTTTAATTTTATTATTTTTTTTACTAATTCTAATTCTTAGATTAATTTATGAATGAATTATTGGAATATTAAATTGAATTTTCTAAATTAATTGAAACCAAGCCTGAGGTAAATTATTGTTAATAATTTCATTGAATTTTGATAAATTCCAATTAAAGGATTAAAAAAAAAGAACTTCTAATTCTATTTAAATATTAAATTATTATTAATCCTAAGTTTTATATTTATATAGTTTATTAAAACATTATATTTTCGATATAAAAATAATTATCTTATTAATTTATAAATATTTAAAAATTACTAATAATTATCCTAATACCTTCAATATCATGCTTTAAAATTTAAGCTATTTAAA
>CAMAOC010000637.1:0-10000 GCA_945859555.1 Megachile ligniseca | reverse complement strand
AACTGTTACTATTATCCTTATTCTACTGTTACTATCCGTATTACTCTTGTCTTTATCCTTATAACTATTATTACTATCCTTATTCTATTGTTACTATCCGTATTACTCTTGTCCTTATCCTTATAACTATTATTATTATCCTTATTACCATTATTATTATCCTTATTCTATTATTACTATCCCTATTCCTCTTGTCTTTATCTTTATAACTATTTTTATTATCCTTATTATTATTATCGGTATAACTGTTATTAGTATCCTTATTCTATTGTTACTATCCGTATTACTCTTGTCTTTATCCTCATAACTATTATTATTATCCTTATTATTATTATTATTATCGCTATAACTGTTACTATTATCCTTGTTCTACTGTTACTATCCGTATTACTCTTGCCTTTATCCTTATAACTTTTATTGTTATCCTTATTACCATTATTATTATCTTTATTCTATTATTACTATCCCTATTCCTCTTGTCTTTATCCTTATAACTATTACTATTATCCTTATTATTACTATTATTATCGATATAAATGTTATTATTATCCTTATTCTATTGTTACTGTCCGTATTACTCTTGCCTTTATCCACATAACTATTATTACTCTCCTTATTCTAATGTTACTATCCGTATTACTCTTGTCTTTATCCTTATAACTTTTATTATTATCCTTATTATTATTATTATTATTGCCATAACTATTATTATTATCCTTATTATTATTATTATTATCCCCATTCTATTATTATGATCCCTATTCCTCTTGCCTTTATCCTTATAGCTTTTATTGTTATCCTTATTACCATTATTATTATCTTTATTCTATTATTGCTATCCCTATTCCTCTTATCTTTATCCTTATTACTAATATTATTATCGCTATAAATGTCATTATTATCCTTATTTTATTGTGACTATCCGTATTACTCTTGTCTTTATCCTTATAACTATTACTATTATCCTTATTATTATTATTATTATCGATATAACTGTTATTATTATCCTTTTTCTATTGTGACTATCCGTATTACTCTTGTCTTTATCCTTATAATTATTATTCTTATACTTATTACTATTATTATTATCCCTATTCCTCTTGTCTTTATCCTAATAACTTTTATTATTATCCCCATTATTATTATTATTATCGTTGTAACTGTTATTATTATCCTTATTCCATTGTTACTATCCGTATAACTCTTGTCTTGATTCTTATAACTATTATTAATATCGCAATAACTGTTATTATTATTCTTATTACTATTATTATTATCGCTATATCTGTTATTATTATCCATATTCTGTTGTTAGTATCCCTATTACTCTTGTCTTTATCCTTATAACTATTATTATTATCCTTATTACTATTATTATCATCGCTATAACTGTTATTATTATCATTATTACTCTTATTATTATTCTTATTACTATTATTATTATCCTTATTACAAATATTATTATCGCTGTAACTGTTATTATTATTATTATTTCTATCATTATTATCCCTATTCCTCTTGTCTTTATCTTTATAACTATTATTATTATTATTATTATTATTGTTATTATTATTAATATTATCGATATAACTGTTATTATTATCCTTATTACTCTTATTATTATCGCTATAACTGTTATTATTATTCTTATTACTATTATTATTATGTCTATTCCGCTTGTCTTTACCCTTAAAACTATTACTATTATACTTATTATTACTATTATTATTGATATAACTGTTATTATTATCCTTATTCTATTGTTACTATCCGTATTACTCTTGCCTTTATCCTCATAACTATTATTACTATCCTTATTCTAATGTTACTATCCGTATTACTCTTGTCTTTATCCTTATAACTATTATTATTATCCTTGTTGTTATTATTATTATCGCTATAACTGTTATTATTATCCTTATTCCATTATTACTATTCGTTTTTCTCTTCTCATTATCCTTATAACTATTATTATTGTACTTATTACTATTATTATTATCGCTATAACTGTTATTATTATCCATATTCTATTATTACTACCCCTATTACTCTTGTCTTTATCCTTATATATATTATTATTATCCTTATCACTATTATTATTCTCGCTATAACTGTTATTATTATCCTTATTCCATTATTACTGTTCGCATTACTCTTCTCATTATCCTTACAACTATTATTATTATCCTTGTTATTATTATTATTATCGCTATAACTGTTACTATTATCCTTGTTCTACTGTTACTATCCGTATTACTCTTGCCTTTATCCTTATAACTATTGTTATTATCCTTGTTATTATTATTATTATCGCTATAACTGTTATTATTATTCTTATTACTATTATTATTATCGCTATAACTGTTATTATTATTCTTATTACTATTATTATTATCGCTATAACTGTTATTATTATCCTTATTCCATTATTACTATCTCTATTACTCTTGTCTTTATCCTTATAACTATTATTATTATCCTTATTCTATTATTACTATCCCTATTACTCTTGTCTTTATCCTTATAACTGTTATTAATATCCTTATTATTACTATTATTATCGATATAACTGTTATTATTATCCTTATTCTATTGTTACATTCCGTATTACTCTTGCCTTTATCCTCATAACTATTATTACTATCCTTATTCTAATGTTACTATCCGTATTACTCTTGTCTTTATCCTTATGACTATTATTATTATCCTTATTATTATTATTATTATCGGTATAACTATTATTTTCATCCTTATTATTAATATTATTATTATTGCCATAACTGTTATTATTATCCTTATTCTATTGTTACTATCCGAATTACTCTTGCCTTTATCCTCATAACTTTTATTGTTATCCTTATTACCATTATTATTATCTTTATTCTATTATTACTATCCCTATTCCTCTTGTCTTTATCCTTATTACTCTTATTATTATCGCTATAAATGTTATTATTATCATTATTACTGTTATTATTATTCTTATTACTATTATTATTATCCCTATTCCTCTTGTCTTTATCCTAATAACTTTTATTATTATCCCCATTATTATTATTATTATCGGTGTAACTGTTATTATTATCCTTATTCTATTGTTACTATCCGTATTCCTCTTGTCTTTATCCTTATAACTACTATTATTATGCTTATTCCATTGTTACTATCCGTATTACTCTTGTCTTGATTCTTATAACTATTATTAATATCGCTATAATTATTATTATTGTCATTATTACTCTTATTATTATTCTTATTACTATTATTATTATCCTTATTACAAATATTATTATCGCTGTAACTGTTATTATTATTATTATTTCTATCATTATTATCCCTATTCCTCTTGTCTTTATCTTTATAACTATTATTATTATTATTATTAATATTATCGCTATGACTGTTATTATTATCCTTATTACTCTTATTATTATCGCTATAACTGTTATTATTATTCTTATTACTATTATTATTATGTCTATTCCGCTTGTCTTTACCCTTAAAACTATTACTATTATACTTATTATTACTATTATTATTGATATAACTGTTATTATTATCCTTATTCTATTGTTACTATCCGTATTACTCTTGCCTTTATCCTCATAACTATTATTACTATCCTTATTCTAATGTTACTATCCGTATTACTCTTGTCTTTATCCTTATAACTATTATTATTATGCTTGTTATTATTATTATTATCGCTATAACTGTTATCATTTTCCTTATTTCTATTATTATTATCGCTATAACTGTTATCATTATCCTTATTCTATTATTACTATCTCTATTACTCTTGTCTTTATCCTTCTAACTATTATTATTATCCTTATCACTATTATTATTATCGCTATAACTGTTATTATTATCATTATTCCATTATTACTTTTCGTATTACTCTTCTCTTTATCCTTATAACTGTTATTCCTATACTTATATCTATTATTATTGTCGCTATAAATATTATTAATATCATTACTACTGTTCTTACTGTTCTTATTACTAGTATCATTATCCCTATTCCCCTTGTCTTTATCCTTATAACTATTATCATTATCCTTATTCTATTATTACTATCCCTATTACTCTTGTCTTTATCCTTATAACTATTATACGTATACATCTTACTATTATTATAATCGCTATAAATGTTATCATTATCATTATTACTGTTATTTTTATTCATGTTACTATTATTATTATCGCTATAACTGTTATTATTATCCTTATTCTATTATTACTATCCCTATTACTCTAGTCTTTATCCTTATAAATATTATTATTATGCTTGTTATTATTATTATTATCGCTATAACTGTTATTATTATCCTTCTTCTATTGTTACTATCCGTTTTACTCTTGTCTTTATCCTTGTAACTATTATTATTATACTTATTACTATTATTATTATCGCTATAACTGTTATTATTATCCTTATTCTATTATTACTATCCCTATTACTCTTGTCTTTATCCTTATAACTATTATTATTATCCTTACCACTATTATTATTATCGCTATAACTGTTATTATTATCCTTATTCCATTATTACTATTCGTATTACTCTTCTCTTTATCCTTATAACTATTATACGTATATATCTTACTATTATTATTATCGCTATAAATGTTATCATTATCATTATTACTGTTATTTTTATTCTTGTTACTATTATTATTATCGCTATAACTGTTATTATTATCCTTATTCTATTATTACTATCCGTTTTACTATTTTCTTTATCCTTATAACTATTATTATTAACCTTATTATTATTATTATTATCGCTATAACTGTTATAATTATCCTTATTCTATTGTTACTATCCGCATTACTCTTGCCTTTATCCTTATAACTATTATTATTATTATTCTTATTACTGTTATTATTATCGTTATAACTGTTATTATTATCCTTCTTCTATTATTACTATCCGTTTTACTGTTGTCTTTATCCTTATAACTATTATTATTATTATTATCCTTATTACTGTTATTATTATCGCTATAACTGTTGTTATTATCCTTATTCCATTATTACTATTCGTATTACTCTTGTCATTATCCTTATAACTATTATTATTATCCTTATTACTATTATTATTATCGCGATAACTGTTATTATTATTCTTATTACTATTATTATTATCGCTATAACTGTTATTATTATCCTTATTCCATTATTACTGTTCGTATTACGCTTCTCATTATCCTTATAACTATTATTATTATCCTTGTTATTATTATTATTATCGCGATAACTGTTATTATTATTCTTATTACTATTATTATTATCGCTATAACTGTTATTATTATCCTTATTCCATTATTACTACCTCTATTACTCTTCTCTTTATCCTTATAACCATTATACGTATACATCTTACTATTATTATTATCGCTATAAATGTTATCATTATCATTATTAATGTTATTTTTATTCTTGTTACTATTATTATTATCGCTATAACTGTTATTATTATCCTTATTCTATTATTATTATCCCTATTCCTCTTGTCTTTATCCTTTTAACGATTACTATTATCCGTATTATTATTATTATTATCGCTATGACTGTTATTATTATCCTTATTCCATTATTACTGTTCGTATTACTCTTCTCATTATCCTTATAACTATTATTATTATCCTTGTTATTATTATTATTATCGCTATAACTGTTATTGTTATTCTCATTACTATTATTATTATCGCTATAACTGTTATTATAATCCTTATTCCATTATTACTATCTCTATTACTCTTGTCATTATCCTTATAACTATTATTATTATCCTTATTCTATTATTACTATCCCTATTACTCTTCTCATTATCCTTATAACTATTATTATTATACTTATTACTTATTATTATCGCTATAACTGATATTATTATCCTTATTCCATTATTACTGTTCGTATTACTCTTCTCATTATCCTTATAGCTATTATTATTATCCTTGTTATTATTATTATTATCGCTATAACTGTTATTATTATGCATATTCTATTATTACTACCCCTATTACCCTTGTCTTTATCCTTATATATATTATTATTATCCTTATCACTATTATTATTATCGCTATAACTGTTATTATTATCCTTATTCCATTATTACTGTTCGTATTACACTTCTCATTATCCTTATAACTATTATTATTATCCTTGTTATTATTATTATTATCGCTATAACTGTTATTATTATTCTTATTACTATTATTATTATCGCTATAACTGTTATTATTATCTTTATTCCATTATTACTATCTCTATTACTCTTGTCATTATCCTTATAACTATTATTATTATCCTTATTCTTTTATTACTATCCCTATTACTCTTGTCTTTATCCTTATAACTATTACTATTATCCTTATTATTACTATTATTATCGATATAAATGTTATTATTATCCTTATTCTATTGTTACTATCCGTATTACTCTTGCCTTTATCCACATAACTATTATTACTCTCCTTATTCTAATGTTACTATCCGTATTCCGCCTGTCTTTATCCTTATAACTAATACTATTATCCTTATTAATACTATTATTATCGATATAACTGTTATTATTATCCTTATTCTGTTGTTACTATCCGTATTACTCTTGTCTTTATCCTTATAACTATTATTTTTATCCTTATTATTATTATTATTATTGCCATAACTATTATTATTATCCTTATTATTATTATTATTATCGCTATAAATGTTACTATTATCCTTATTCTACTGTTACTATCCGTATTACTCTTGCCTTTATCCTTATAACTTTTATTATTATCCTTATTACCATTATTATTACCTTTATTCCATTATTACTATCCCTACTCCTCTTGTCTTTATCCTTATTACTAATCTTATTATCGCTATAAATGTCATTATTATCCTTATTCTATTATTACTATCCCTATTCCTCTTGTCTTTATCCTTATAACTATTATTATTATCGCTATAACTGTTATTATTATCCTTATTAATATTATTTATATCGCTATAACTGTTACTATTATTTTTGTTATTATTATTATTATCGCTATAACTATTATTATTATCATTCTTATTGTGATTCTTATCCTCATTCTATTATTATTATCCCTATTCCTCTTGCCTTTATCCTTATAACTATAATTATTATGCTTATTACTATTATTATTACCGCTATAACTGTTATTATTATCATTATTGCTCTTATTATTATTATTATTACTATTATTATTATCCTTATTACTATTATTATTATCGCTATAACTGTTACTATTATCCTTATTCTACTGTTACTATCCGTATTACTCTTGCCTTTATCCCTATAACTTTTATTATTATCCTTATTACCATTATTATTATCTTTATTCTATTATTACTATCCCTATTCCTCTTGTCTTTATCCTTATAACTATTACAATTGTCCTTATTATTACTATTATTATCGATATAACTGTTATTATTATCCTTATTCTATTGTTACTATCCGTATTACTCTTGCCTTTATCATCATAACTATTATTACTATCCTTATTCTAATGTTACTATCCGTATTACTCTTGTCTTTATCCTTATAACTATTATTTTTATCCTTATTATTATTATTATTATTGCCATAACTATTATTATTATCCTTATTATTATTATTATTATCGCTATAACTGTTACTATTATCCTTATTCTACTGTTACTATCCGTATTACTCTTGCCTTTATCCTTATAACTTTTATTATTATCCTTATTACCATTATTATTATCTTTATTCTATTATTACTATCCCTACTCCTCTTGTCTTTATCCTTATTACTAATATTATTATCGCTATAAATGTCATTATTATCCTTATTCTATTATTACTATCCCTATTCCTCTTGTCTTTATCTTTATAACTATTATTATTATCCTTATTATTATTATCGGTATAACTGTTATTAGTATCCTTATTCTATTGTTACTATCCGTATTACTCTTGTCTTTATCCTCATAACTATTATTATTATCCTTATTATTATTATTATTATCGCCATAACTGTTACTATTATCCTTGTTCTACTGTTACTATCCGTATTACTCTTGCCTTTATCCTTATAACTTTTATTGTTATCCTTATTACCATTATTATTATCTTTATTCTATTATTACTATCCCTATTCCTCTTGCCTTTATCCTTATAACTGTTACTATTATCCTTATTATTACTATTATTATCGATATAAATGTTATTATTATCCTTATTCTATTGTTACTATCCGTATTACTCTTGCCTTTATCCACATAACTATTATTACTCTCCTTATTCTAATGTTACTATCCGTATTACTCTTGTCTTTATCCTTATAACTTTTATTATTATCCTTATTATTATTATTATTATTGCCATAACTATTATTATTATCCTTATTATTATTATTATTATCCCCATTCTATTATTATGATCCCTATTCCTCTTGCCTTTATCCTTATAGCTTTTATTGTTATCCTTATTGCCATTATTATTATCTTTATTCTATTATTACTATCCCTATTCCTCTTGTCTTTATCCTTATAACTATTACTATTATCCTTATTATTACTATTATCATCGATATAAATGTTATTATTATCCTTATTCTATTGTTACTATCCGTATTACTCTTGCCTTTATCCACATAACTATTATTACTCTCCTTATTCTAATGTTACTATCCGTATTACTCTTGTCTTTATCCTTATAACTATTATTACTATCCTTATTCTATTGTTACTATCCGTATTACTCTTGTCCTTATCCTTATAACTATTATTATTATCCTTATTACCATTATTATTATCTTTATTCTATTATTACTATCCCTACTCCTCTTGTCTTTATCCTTATTACTAATATTATTATCGCTATAAATGTCATTATTATCCTTATTCTATTATTACTATCCCTATTCCTCTTGTCTTTATCTTTATAACTATTATTATTATCCTTATTATTATTATCGGTATAACTGTTATTAGTATCCTTATTCTATTGTTACTATCCGTATTACTCTTGTCTTTATCCTCATAACTATTATTATTATCCTTATTATTATTATTATTATCGCTATAACTGTTACTATTATCCTTGTTCTACTGTTACTATCCGTATTACTCTTGCCTTTATCCTTATAACTTTTATTGTTATCCTTATTACCATTATTATTATCTTTATTCTATTATTACTATCCCTATTCCTCTTGTCTTTATCCTTATAACTATTACTATTATCCTTATTATTACTATTATTATCGATATAAATGTTATTATTATCCTTATTCTATTGTTACTATCCGTATTACTCTTGCCTTTATCCACATAACTATTATTACTCTCCTTATTCTAATGTTACTATCCGTATTACTCTTGTCTTTATCCTTATAACTTTTATTATTATCCTTATTATTATTATTATTATTGCCATAACTATTATTATTATCCTTATTATTATTATTATTTTCCCCATTCTATTATTATGATCCCTATTCCTCTTGCCTTTATCCTTATAGCTTTTATTGTTATCCTTATTGCCATTATTATTATCTTTATTCTATTATTACTATCCCTATTCCTCTTGTCTTTATCCTTATAACTATTACTATTATCCTTATTATTACTATTATTATCGATATAAATGTTATTATTATCCTTATTCTATTGTTACTATCCGTATTACTCTTGCCTTTATCCACATAACTATTATTACTCTCCTTATTCTAATGTTACTATCCGTATTACTCTTGTCTTTATCCTTATAACTATTATTACTATCCTTATTCTATTGTTACTATCCGTATTACTCTTGTCCTTATCCTTATAACTATTATTATTATCCTTATTACCATTATTATTATCTTTATTCTATTATTACTATCCCTATTCCTCTTGTCTTTATCCTTATAACTATTACAATTGTCCTTATTATTACTATTATTATCGATATAACTGTTATTATTATCCTTATTCTATTGTTACTATCCGTATTACTCTTGCCTT
>CAMAOC010000636.1:0-10003 GCA_945859555.1 Megachile ligniseca | reverse complement strand
AAAAAATAACAAATAATAACAAATAATAACAAATAATAACACATAATAACAAATAATAACAAATAATAACAAATAATAACAAATAATAACAAATAAGAACAAACAATATCAAATAATAACAAATAATAACAAAATAAGGAATAAGAACAAACAATAACAAATAATAACAAATAATAACAAATAATAACAAACAATAACAAATAATAACAAACAATAACAAATAATAACAAATAATAGCAAATAATAACAAATCATAACAAATAATAACAAATAATAACAAATAATAACAAATAATAACAAATAATAACAAATAATAGCAAATAATAACAAATAATAGCAAATAATAAGAAATAATTACAAAATAAGGAATAAGAACAAACAATATCAAATAATGCCAAATAATCACAAAATAAGGAATAAGAACAAATAATAACAAATAATAACAAATAATGACAAATAATAACAAATAATGACAAATAATAACAAATAATAACAAATAATAACAAATGATAACAAATAATAACAAATAATAACAAATAATAACAAATAATAACAAATAATATCAAATAATACCAAATCATAACAAATAATAACAAATAATAACACATAATAACAAATAATAACAAATAATAACAAAATAAAGAATAATAACAAACAATAACAAACAATAACAAATAATAACGAACAATAACAAATAATAACAAATAATAACAAATAATAACAAATAATAACAAATAATAACAAATAATAACAAATAATAACAAATAATAACAAATAAAGCAACAATAACAAACGATAACAAATAATATCATAATAAAGAATAATAACAAACAATAACAAATAATATCATAATAAAGAATAATAACAAACAATAACAAATAATAACAAATAATAACAAATAATAACAAATAATAACAAATCATAACAAATAATAACAAACAATAACAAATAATAACAAACAATAACAAATAATAACAAATAATTACAAATAATATCAAATAATAACAAAATAAAGAATAAGAACAAAAAATAACAAATAATACCAAACAATAACAAACAATAACAAAACAAAGAATAAGAACAAATAATATCAAATAATCACAAATAATAACAAATAATAACAAATAATAACAACTAATAACAAATAATAACAAATAATAACAAATAATAACAAATAATAACAAATAATAACAAATAATAACAAATAATAACAAATAATAGCAAATAATACCATATCATAACAAATAATAACAAATAATAACAAATAATAACAAATAATAACAAATAATAACAAATAATAACAAATAATAACAAATAATAACACATAATAACAAATAATAACAAATAATAACAAATAATAACACATAATAACAAATAATAACAAATAATAACAAAATAAAGAATAATAACAAACAATAACAAACAATAACAAATAATAACGAACAATAATAAATAATAACAAACAATAGCAAATAATAACAAGCAATAACAAATAATAACAAACAATAACCAACAATAACAAATAATGAAGAATAATAACAAATAATGACAAATAATAACAAATAATGACAAATAATAACAAATAATAACAAACAATAACAAATAATAACAAACAATAACAAATAATAACAAATAATAGCAAATAATAACAAATAATAACAAAATAAGGAATAAGAACAAACAATAACAAATAATAACAAATAATAACAAATAATAACAAATAATAACAAACAATAACAAATAATAACAAACAATAACAAATAATAACAAATAATAGCAAATAATAACAAACAATAACAAATAATAACAAAATAAAGAATAAGAACAAACAATATCAAATATTAACAAGCAATAACAAACAATAACAAATAATAGCAAATAATAACAAACACTAACAAATAATAACAAACAATAACAAACAATAACAAATAATAACAAACAATAACAAATCATAACAAATAATAACAAATAATAACAAATAATAACAAATAATAGCAAATAATAAGAAATAATTCCAAAATAAGGAATAAGAACAAACAATAACAAATAATACCAAATCATAACAAATCATAACAAATAATAACAAATATAACAAATAAAAACAAATAATAACAAATAATAACAAATAATAACAAATAATAACAAATAATAACAAACAATAACAAATAATTACAAACAATAACAATTAATAACAAATAATAGCAAATAATAACAAATCATAAGAAATAATAACAAATAATAACAAATAATAACAAATAATAACAAATAATAACAAATAATAACAAATAATAACAAATAATAACAAAATAAAGAATAAGAACAAACAATATCAAATAATGACAAACAATAACAAATAACAACAAGTAATAACAAATAATAACAAACAATAACAAATAATAACAAATAATAACAAATAATAACAAATAATAACAAATAATAACAAATAATAGCAAATAATAACAAATAATAACAAAATAAAGAATAAGAACAAACAATATCAAATAATGACAAACAATAACAAATAACAACAAGTAATAACAAATAATAACAAATTATAACAAATAATAACAAACAATAACAAATAATAACAAAATAAGGAATAAGAACAAATAATAACAAATAATAACAAATAATAACAAATAATAACAAATAATAACAAACAATAACAAATAATAACAAACAATAACAAATAGTAACAAATAATAGCAAATAACAACAAACAATAACAAATAATAACAAAATAAAGAATAAGAACAAACAATATCAAATATTAACAAGCAATAACAAACAATAACAAATAATAGCAAATGATAACAAACACTAACAAATAATAACAAACAATAACAAACAATAACAAATAATAACAAACAATAACAAATCATAACATATAATAACAAATAATAACAAATAATAACAAATAATAACAAATAATAACAAATAATAACAAATAATAGCAAATAATAACAAATAATAACAAAATAAAGAATAAGAACAAACAATATCAAATAATGACAAACAATAACAAATAACAACAAGTAATAACAAATAATAACAAACAATAACAAATAATAACAAATAATAACAAATAATAACAAATAATAACAAATAATAACAAATAATAGCAAATAATAACAAATAATAACAAAATAAAGAATAAGAACAAACAATATCAAATAATGACAAACAATAACAAATAACAACAAGTAATAACAAATAATAACAAATTATAACAAATAATAACAAACAATAACAAATAATAACAAAATAAGGAATAATAACAAATAATAACAAATAATAACAAATAATAACAAACAATAACAAATAATAACAAACAATAACAAATAATAACAAATAATAGCAAATAATAGCAAATAATAACAAACAATAACAAATAATAACAAAATAAAGAATAAGAACAAACAATATCAAATATTAACAAGCAATAACAAACAATAACAAATAATAGCAAATGATAACAAACACTAACAAATAATAACAAACAATAACAAACAATAACAAATAATAACAAACAATAACAAATCATAACATATAATAACAAATAATAACAAATAATAACAAATAATAGCAAATAATAAGAAATAATTCCAAAATAAGGAATAAGAACAAACAATAACAAATAATACCAAATCATAACAAATCATAACAAATAATAACAAATAATAACAAATAAAAACAAATAATAACAAATAATAACAAATAATAACAAATAATAACAAATAATAACAAATAATAACAAATAATAACAAATAATAGCAAATAATAACAAATAATAGCAAATAATAACAAATAATAACAAAATAAAGAATAAGAACAAACAATATCAAATAATAACAAATAATAACAAAATAAGGAATAAGAACAAACAATAACAAATAATAACAAATAATAACAAATAATAACAAATAATAACAAACAATAACAAATAATAACAAACAATAACAAATAATAACAAATAATAGCAAATAATAACAAATCATAACAAATAATAACATATAATAACAAATAATAACAAATATAATAACAAATAATAACAAATAATAACAAATAATAACAAATAATAACAAATAATAACAAATAATAACAAATAATAACAAATAATAACACATAATAACAAATAATAACAAATAATAACAAATAATAACAAATAATAACAAATAAGAACAAACAATATCAAATAATAACAAATAATAACAAAATAAGGAATAAGAACAAACAATAACAAATAATAACAAATAATAACAAATAATAACAAACAATAACAAATAATAACAAACAATAACAAATAATAACAAATAATAGCAAATAATAACAAATCATAACAAATAATAACAAATAATAACAAATAATAACAAATAATAACAAATAATAACAAATAATAGCAAATAATAACAAATAATAGCAAATAATAAGAAATAATTACAAAATAAGGAATAAGAACAAACAATATCAAATAATGCCAAATAATCACAAAATAAGGAATAAGAACAAATAATAACAAATAATAACAAATAATGACAAATAATAACAAATAATGACAAATAATAACAAATAATAACAAATAATAACAAATGATAACAAATAATAACAAATAATAACAAATAATAACAAATAATAACAAATAATATCAAATAATACCAAATCATAACAAATAATAACAAATAATAACAAATAATAACACATAATAACAAATAATAACAAATAATAACAAATAATAACAAAATAAAGAATAATAACAAACAATAACAAACAATAACAAATAATAACAAATAATAACAAATAATAACAAATAATAACAAATAATAACAAATAATAACAAATAATAACAAATAATAACAAATAAAGCAACAATAACAAACGATAACAAATAATATCATAATAAAGAATAATAACAAACAATAACAAATAATATCATAATAAAGAATAATAACAAACAATAACAAATAATAACAAATAATAACAAATAATAACAAATAATAACAAATCATAACAAATAATAACAAACAATAACAAATAATAACAAACAATAACAAATAATAACAAATAATTACAAATAATATCAAATAATAACAAAATAAAGAATAAGAACAAAAAATAACAAATAATACCAAACAATAACAAACAATAACAAAACAAAGAATAAGAACAAATAATATCAAATAATCACAAATAATAACAAATAATAACAAATAATAACAACTAATAACAAATAATAACAAATAATAACAAATAATAACAAATAATAACAAATAATAACAAATAATAACAAATAATAACAAATAATAACAAATAATAACAAATAATAGCAAATAATACCATATCATAACAAATAATAACAAATAATAACAAATAATAACAAATAATAACAAATAATAACACATAATAACAAATAATAACAAATAATAACAAATAATAACACATAATAACAAATAATAACAAATAATAACAAAATAAAGAATAATAACAAACAATAACAAACAATAACAAATAATAACGAACAATAATAAATAATAACAAACAATAGCAAATCATAACAAATAATAACAAATAATAACAAATAATAACACATAATAACAAATAATAACAAATAATAACAAAATAAAGAATAATAACAAACAATAACAAACAATAACAAATAATAACGAACAATAATAAATAATAACAAACAATAGCAAATAATAACAAGCAATAACAAATAATAACAAACAATAACCAACAATAACAAATAATAAAGAATAATAACAAATAATGACAAATAATAACAAATAATGACAAATAATATCAAATAATCACAAATAATAACAAATAATAACAAATAATAACAACTAATAACAAATAATAACAAATAATAACAAATAATAACAAATAATAACAAATAATAACAAATAATAACAAATAATAACAAATAATAACAAATAATAACAAATAATAGCAAATAATACCATATCATAACAAATAATAACAAATAATAACAAATAATAACAAATAATAACAAATAATAACACATAATAACAAATAATAACAAATAATAACAAATAATAACACATAATAACAAATAATAACAAATAATAACAAAATAAAGAATAATAACAAACAATAACAAACAATAACAAATAATAACGAACAATAATAAATAATAACAAACAATAGCAAATCATAACAAATAATAACAAATAATAACAAATAATAACACATAATAACAAATAATAACAAATAATAACAAAATAAAGAATAATAACAAACAATAACAAACAATAACAAATAATAACGAACAATAATAAATAATAACAAACAATAGCAAATAATAACAAGCAATAACAAATAATAACAAACAATAACCAACAATAACAAATAATAAAGAATAATAACAAATAATGACAAATAATAACAAATAATGACAAATAATAACAAATAATAACAAACAATAACAAATAATAACAAACAATAACAAATAATAACAAATAATAGCAAATAATAACAAATAATAACAAAATAAGGAATAAGAACAAACAATAACAAATAATAACAAATAATAACAAATAATAACAAATAATAACAAACAATAACAAATAATAACAAACAATAACAAATAATAACAAATAATAGCAAATAATAACAAACAATAACAAATAATAACAAAATAAAGAATAAGAACAAACAATATCAAATATTAACAAGCAATAACAAACAATAACAAATAATAGCAAATAATAACAAACACTAACAAATAATAACAAACAATAACAAACAATAACAAATAATAACAAACAATAACAAATCATAACAAATAATAACAAATAATAACAAATAATAACAAATAATAGCAAATAATAAGAAATAATTCCAAAATAAGGAATAAGAACAAACAATAACAAATAATACCAAATCATAACAAATCATAACAAATAATAACAAATAATAACAAATAAAAACAAATAATAACAAATAATAACAAATAATAACAAATAATAACAAATAATAACAAATAATAACAAATAATAACAAATAATAGCAAATAATAACAAATAATAGCAAATAATAACAAATAATAACAAAATAAAGAATAAGAACAAACAATATCAAATAATAACAAATAATAACAAAATAAGGAATAAGAACAAACAATAACAAATAATAACAAATAATAACAAATAATAACAAACAATAACAAATAATTACAAACAATAACAATTAATAACAAATAATAGCAAATAATAACAAATCATAAGAAATAATAACAAATAATAACAAATAATAACAAATAATAACAAATAATAACAAATAATAACAAATAATAACAAAATAAAGAATAAGAACAAACAATATCAAATAATGACAAACAATAACAAATAACAACAAGTAATAACAAATAATAACTAACAATAACAAATAATAACAAATAATAACAAATAATAACAAATAATAACAAATAATAACAAATAATAGCAAATAATAACAAATAATAACAAAATAAAGAATAAGAACAAACAATATCAAATAATGACAAACAATAACAAATAACAACAAGTAATAACAAATAATAACAAATTATAACAAATAATAACAAACAATAACAAATAATAACAAAATAAGGAATAAGAACAAACAATAACAAATAATAACAAATAATAACAAATAATAACAAATAATAACAAACAATAACAAATAATAACAAACAATAACAAATAATAACAAATAATAGCAAATAATAACAAACAATAACAAATAATAACAAAATAAAGAATAAGAACAAACAATATCAAATATTAACAAGCAATAACAAACAATAACAAATAATAGCAAATGATAACAAACACTAACAAATAATAACAAACAATAACAAACAATAACAAATAATAACAAACAATAACAAATCATAACATATAATAACAAATAATAACAAATAATAACAAATAATAGCAAATAATAACAAATAATAACAAAATAAAGAATAAGAACAAACAATGTCAAATAATGACAAACAATAACAAATAACAACAAGTAATAACAAATAACAACAAAATAACAAATAATAACAAAATAAAGAATAAGAACAAACAATATCAAATAATAACAAATAATAACAAAATAAGGAATAAGAACAAACAATAACAAATAATAACAAATAATAACAAATAATAACAAATAATAACAAACAATAACAAATAATAACAAACAATAACAAATAATAACATATAATAGCAAATAATAACAAACAATAACAAATAATAACAAAATAAAGAATAAGAACAAACAATATCAAATATTAACAAGCAATAACAAACAATAACAAATAATAGCAAATAATAACAAACACTAACAAATAATAACAAACAATAACTAACAATAACAAATAATAACAAACAATAACAAATCATAACAAATAATAACAAATAATAACAAATAATAACAAATAATAGCAAATAATAAGAAATAATTCCAAAATAAGGAATAAGAACAAACAATAACAAATAATACCAAATCATAACAAATCATAACAAATCATAACAAATAAAAACAAATAATAACAAATAATAACAAATAATAACAAATAATAACAAATAATAACAAATAATAACAAATAATAACAAATAATAGCAAATAATAACAAATAATAGCAAATAATAACAAATAATAACAAAATAAAGAATAAGAACAAACAATATCAAATAATAACAAATAATAACAAAATAAGGAATAAGAACAAGCAATAACAAATAATAACAAATAATAACAAATAATAACAAACAATAACAAATAATTACAAACAATAACAATTAATAACAAATAATAGCAAATAATAACAAATCATAAGAAATAATAACAAATAATAACAAATAATAACAAATAATAACAAATAATAACAAATAATAACAAATAATAACAAATAATAACAAATAATAACAAATAATAACAAATAATAACAAATAATAACAAATAATAACAAATAATAACAAAATAAAGAATAAGAACAAACAATATCAAATAATGACAAACAATAACAAATAACAACAAGTAATAACAAATAATAACAAATAATAACAAATAATAACAAATAATAACAAATAATAACAAATAATAACAAATAATAGCAAATAATAACAAATAATAACAAAATAAAGAATAAGAACAAACAATATCAAATAATGACAAACAATAACAAATAACAACAAGTAATAACAAATAATAACAAATTATAACAAATAATAACAAACAATAACAAATAATAACAAAATAAGGAATAAGAACAAACAATAACAAATAATAACAAATAATAACAAACAATAACAAATAATAACAAACAATAACAAATAATAACAAATAATAGCAAATAATAACAAACAATAACAAATAATAACAAAATAAAGAATAAGAACAAACAATATCAAATATTAACAAGCAATAACAAACAATAACAAATAATAGCAAATGATAACAAACACTAACAAATAATAACAAACAATACCAAACAATAACAAATAATAACAAACAATAACAAATCATAACATATAATAACAAATAATAACAAATAATAACAAATAATAGCAAATAATAAGAAATAATTCCAAAATAAGGAATAAGAACAAACAATAACAAATAATACCAAATAATAACAAATAATAACAAATAATAACAAATAATAACAAATAATAACAAATAATATCAAATAATACCAAATCATAACAAATAATAACAAATAATAACAAATAATAACACATAATAACAAATAATAACAAAATAAAGAATAATAACAAACAATAACAAACAATAACAAATAATAACGAACAATAACAAATAATAACAAATAACAACAAGTAATAACAAATAATAACAAACAATAACAAATAATAACAAATAATAACAAATAATAACAAATAATAACAAATAATAACAAATAATAGCAAATAATAACAAATAATAACAAAATAAAGAATAAGAACAAACAATATCAAATAATGACAAACAATAACAAATAACAACAAGT
>CAMAOC010000635.1:0-10093 GCA_945859555.1 Megachile ligniseca | reverse complement strand
CATATAACTATTATTATTAATCCTTTTTACTATTATTATTATCGCTACAACTGTTATTATTATTGTTATTACTATTATTATTATCGCTATAACTGTTATTATTATTCTTGTTACTATTATTATTATCCCAAATTCCTCATGTCTTTCTCCTTATAACTATTATTATTATACTTATTATTATTATTATTATCGCTATAACTGTTATTATTATTGTTATTACTATTATTATTATCGCTATAACTGTTATTATTATTCTTGTTACTATTATTATTATCCCTATTCCTCTTGTCTTTCTCCTTATAACTATTATTATTATCGCTATAACTGTTATTATTATTCTTATTACTATTACTATTATCCCTATTCCTCTTGTCTATATCCTTATAACTATTATTATTATCCTTATTATTATTATTATTATTATCCTTATTATTATTATTATTATCGCTATAACTGATACTATTATTCTTGTTACTATTATTATTATCCCTATTCCTCTTGTCTTTCTCCTTATAACTATTATTATTATACTTATTATTATTATTATTATCGCTGTAACTGTTACTATTATTCTTGTTACTATTATTATTATCCCTATTCCTCTTGTCTTTCTCCATATAACTATTATTATTATCCTTATTATTATTATTATTATCGCTATAACTGTTATTATTATTATTATTAGTATTATTATTATCCCTATTCCTCATGTCTTTAACCTTATAACTATTATTATTATCGCTATAACTGTTATTATTATTCTTGTTACTATTATTATTATCGCTATAACTGTTATTATTATTCTTATTAGTATTGTTACTATCCGTATTACTCTTGTCTTTATCCATATAACTATTATTATTAATCCTTTTTACTATTATTATTATCGCTACAACTGTTATTATTATTGTTATTACTATTATTATTATCGCTATAACTGTTATTATTATTCTTGTTACTATTATTATTATCCCTATTCCTCATGTCTTTCTCCTTATAACTATTATTATTATACTTATTATTATTATTATTATCGCTATAACTGTTATTATTATTGTTATTACTATTATTATTATCGCTATAACATTTATTATTATTCTTGTTACTATTATTATTATCCCTATTCCTCTTGTCTTTATCCTTATAACTATTATTATTATCCTTATTATTATTATTATTATTATCCTTATTATTATTATTATTATTATCGCTATAACTGATACTATTATTCTTGTTACTATTATTATTATCCCTATTCCTCTTGTCTTTCTCCTTATAACTATTATTATTAGCGCTATAACTGTTATTATTATTCTTATTACTATTACTATTATCCCCATTCCTCTTGTCTATATCCTTATAACTATTATTATTATCCTTATTACTATTATTATTATCGCTACAACTGTTATTATTATTCTTGTAACTGTTATTACTCTCCGTATTACTCTTGCCTTTATCCTTAATACTATTATTATTACCGCTATAACTGTTATTATTATTCTTGTTACTATTATTATTATCCCTATTCCTCTTGTCTTTATCCTTATAACTATTATTATTATCCTTATTATTATTATTATTATTATCCTTATTATTATTATTATTATCGCTATAACTGATACTATTATTCTTGTTACTATTATTATTATCCCTATTCCTCTTGTCTTTCTCCTTATAACTATTATTATTATACTTTTTATTATTATTATTATCGCTATAACTGTTACTATTATTCTTGTTACTATTATTATTATCCCTATTCCTCTTGTCTTTCTCCTTATAACTATTATTATTAGCGTTATTATTATTATTATTATCGCTATAACTGTTATTATTATTCTTGTTACTATTATTATTATCGCTATAACTGTTATTATTATTCTTATTACTATTGTTACTATCCGTATTACTCTTGTCTTTATCCATATAACTATTATTATTAATCCTTTTTACTATTATTATTATCGCTACAACTGTTATTATTATTGTTATTACTATTATTATTATCGCTATAACTGTTATTATTATTCTTGTTACTATTATTATTATCCCTATTCCTCATGTCTTTGTCCTTATAACTATTATTATTATACTTATTATTATTATTATTATCGCTATAACTGTTATTATTATTGTTATTACTATTATTATTATCGCTATAACTGTTATTATTATTCTTGTTACTATTATTATTATCCCTATTCCTCTTGTCTTTCTCCTTATAACTATTATTATTATCGCTATAACTGTTATTATTATTCTTATTACTATTACTATTATCCCTATTCCTCTTGTCTATATCCTTATAACTATTATTATTATCCTTATTATTATTATTATTATTATCCTTATTATTATTATTATTATCGCTATAACTGATACTATTATTCTTGTTACTATTATTATTATCCCTATTCCTCTTGTCTTTCTCCTTATAACTATTATTATTATACTTATTATTATTATTATTATCGCTGTAACTGTTACTATTATTCTTGTTACTATTATTATTATCCCTATTCCTCTTGTCTTTCTCCATATAACTATTATTATTATCCTTATTATTATTATTATTATCGCTATAACTGTTATTATTATTCTTATTACTATTATTATTATCGCTATAACTGTTATTATTATGCTTATTCTATTGTTACTATCTCTATTACTCTTGTCTTTCTCCTTATAACTATTATTATTATGCTTCTGACTATTATTATTATCGCTATAACTGTTATTATTATTATTCTTGTTACTATTATTACGGTCCGTATTACTCTTGCCTTTATCCTTAGTACTATTATTATTATCGCTATAACTGTTACTATTATTCTTGTTACTATTATTACTGTCCGTATTACTCTTGCCTTTATCCTTAATACTATTATTATTACCGCTACAACTGTTATTATTATTCTTGTTACTATTATTATTATCCCTATTCCTTTTGTCTTCCTCCTTATAACTATTATTATTATCCTTATTACTATTATTATTATCGCTATAACTGTTATTATTATTCTTGTTACTATTATTACTCTCCGTATTACTCTTGCCTTTATCCTTAATACTATTATTATTACCACTATAACTGTTATTATTATTCTTGTTACTATTATTATTATCCCTATTCCTTTTGTCTTCCTCCTTATTATTATTATTATTATCGCTATAACTGTTATTATTATCCTTATTACTATTATTATTATCGCTATAACTGTTATTATTATGTTTATTCCATTGTTACTATCCGTATTACTCTTGCCTTTATCATTATAACTATTATTATTATCGCTATAACTGTTATTATTATTCTTATTACTTTTACTATTATCTCTATTCCTCTTGTATTTATCCTTATAACTATTATTATTATCCTTATTATTATTATTATTATCGCTATAACTGTTATTATTATTCTTGTTACTATTATTATTATCGCTATAACTGTTGTTATTATTCTTGTTACTTTTATTATTATCCCTATTCCTCTTGTCTTTCTCCTTATACCAATTATTATTATCCTTATTATTATTATTGTTATCGCTATAACTGTTATTATTATTCTTATTACTATTACTATTATCCCTATTCCTCTTGTCTTTATCCTTATAACTATTATTATTATCCTTATTATTATTATTATTATTATTATCGCTATAACTGTTATTATTATCCTTATTACTATTATTATTATCGCTATTCCTCTTGTCTTTCTCCTTATAACTATTATTATTATAATTTTTATTATTATTATTATCGCTATAACTGTTACTATTATTCTTGTTACTATTATTATTATCTCTATTCCTCTTGTCTTTCTCCATATAACTATTATTATTATCCTTATTATTATTATTATTATCGCTATAACTGTTATTATTATTATTATTAGTATTATTATTATCCCTATTCCTCATGTCTTTAACCTTATAACTATTATTATTATCGCTATAACTGTTATTATTATTCTTGTTACTATTATTATTATCGCTATAACTGTTATTATTATTCTTATTACTATTGTTACTATCCGTATTACTCTTGTCTTTATCCATATAACTATTATTATTAATCCTTTTTACTATTATTATTATCGCTACAACTGTTATTATTATTGTTATTACTATTATTATTATCGCTATAACTGTTATTATTATTCTTGTTACTATTATTATTATCCCTATTCCTCATGTCTTTCTCCTTATAACTATTATTATTAAACTTATTATTATTATTATTATCGCTATATCTGTTATTATTATTGTTATTACTATTATTATTATCGCTATAACATTTATTATTATTCTTGTTACTATTATTATTATCCCTATTCCTCCTGTCTTTCTCCTTATAACTATTATTATTATCGCTATAACTGTTATTATTATTCTTATTACTATTACTATTATCCCTATTCCTCTTGTCTATATCCTTATAACTATTATTATTATCCTTATGACTATTATTATTATCGCTATAACTGTTATTATTATTATTCTTGTTACTATTATTACTGTCCGTATTACTCTTGCCTTTATCCTTAGTACTATTATTATTATCGCTATAACTGTTATTATTATTCTTATTACTATTACTATTATCCCTATTCCTCTTGTATTTATCCTTATAACTATTATTATTATCCTTATTATTATTATTATTATCGCTATAACTGTTACTATTATTCTTGTTACTATTATTATTATCCCTATTCCTCTTGTCTTTCTCCATATAACTATTATTATTATCCTTATTATTATTATTATAGTCGCTATAACTGTTATTATTATGTTTATTCTATTGTTACTATCCGTATTACTCTTGCCTTTATCATTATAACTATTATTATTATCGCTATAACTGTTATTATTATTCTTATTACTATTACTATTATCCCTATTCCTCTTGTATTTATCCTTATATCTATTATTATTATCCTTATTATTATTATTATTATTATCGCTATAACTGTTATTATTATTCTTATTACTATTATTATTATCGCTATAACTGTTATTATTATGCTTATTCTATTGTTACTATCTCTATTACTCTTGTCTTTCTCCTTATAACTATTATTATTATGCTTCTGACTATTATTATTATCGCTATAACTGTTATTCTTATTATTCTTGTTACTATTATTACGGTCCGTATTACTCTTGCCTTTATCCTTAGTACTATTATTATTATCGCTATAACTGTTACTATTATTCTTGTTACTATTATTACTGTCCGTATTACTCTTGCCTTTATCCTTAATACTATTATTATTACCGCTACAACTGTTATTATTATTCTTGTTACTATTATTATTATCCCTATTCCTTTTGTCTTCCTCCTTATAACTATTATTATTATCCTTATTACTATTATTATTATCGCTATAACTGTTATTATTATTCTTGTTACTATTATTACTCTCCGTATTACTCTTGCCTTTATCCTTAATACTATTATTATTACCACTATAACTGTTATTATTATTCTTGTTACTATTATTATTATCCCTATTCCTTTTGTCTTCCTCCTTATTATTATTATTATTATCGCTATAACTGTTATTATTATCCTTATTACTATTATTATTATCGCTATAACTGTTATTATTATGTTTATTCCATTGTTACTATCCGTATTACTCTTGCCTTTATCATTATAACTATTATTATTATCGCTATAACTGTTATTATTATTCTTATTACTTTTACTATTATCTCTATTCCTCTTGTATTTATCCTTATAACTATTATTATTATCCTTATTATTATTATTATTATCGCTATAACTGTTATTATTATTCTTGTTACTATTATTATTATCGCTATAACTGTTGTTATTATTCTTGTTACTTTTATTATTATCCCTATTCCTCTTGTCTTTCTCCTTATACCAATTATTATTATCCTTATTATTATTATTGTTATCGCTATAACTGTTATTATTATTCTTATTACTATTACTATTATCCCTATTCCTCTTGTCTTTATCCTTATAACTATTATTATTATCCTTATTATTATTATTATTATTATTATCGCTATAACTGTTATTATTATCCTTATTACTATTATTATTATCGCTATTCCTCTTGTCTTTCTCCTTATAACTATTATTATTATAATTTTTATTATTATTATTATCGCTATAACTGTTACTATTATTCTTGTTACTATTATTATTATCTCTATTCCTCTTGTCTTTCTCCATATAACTATTATTATTATCCTTATTATTATTATTATTATCGCTATAACTGTTATTATTATTATTATTAGTATTATTATTATCCCTATTCCTCATGTCTTTAACCTTATAACTATTATTATTATCGCTATAACTGTTATTATTATTCTTGTTACTATTATTATTATCGCTATAACTGTTATTATTATTCTTATTACTATTGTTACTATCCGTATTACTCTTGTCTTTATCCATATAACTATTATTATTAATCCTTTTTACTATTATTATTATCGCTACAACTGTTATTATTATTGTTATTACTATTATTATTATCGCTATAACTGTTATTATTATTCTTGTTACTATTATTATTATCCCTATTCCTCATGTCTTTCTCCTTATAACTATTATTATTAAACTTATTATTATTATTATTATCGCTATATCTGTTATTATTATTGTTATTACTATTATTATTATCGCTATAACATTTATTATTATTCTTGTTACTATTATTATTATCCCTATTCCTCCTGTCTTTCTCCTTATAACTATTATTATTATCGCTATAACTGTTATTATTATTCTTATTACTATTACTATTATCCCTATTCCTCTTGTCTATATCCTTATAACTATTATTATTATCCTTATGACTATTATTATTATCGCTATAACTGTTATTATTATTATTCTTGTTACTATTATTACTGTCCGTATTACTCTTGCCTTTATCCTTAGTACTATTATTATTATCGCTATAACTGTTATTATTATTCTTATTACTATTACTATTATCCCTATTCCTCTTGTATTTATCCTTATAACTATTATTATTATCCTTATTATTATTATTATTATCGCTATAACTGTTACTATTATTCTTGTTACTATTATTATTATCCCTATTCCTCTTGTCTTTCTCCATATAACTATTATTATTATCCTTATTATTATTATTATAGTCGCTATAACTGTTATTATTATGTTTATTCTATTGTTACTATCCGTATTACTCTTGCCTTTATCATTATAACTATTATTATTATCGCTATAACTGTTATTATTATTCTTATTACTATTACTATTATCCCTATTCCTCTTGTATTTATCCTTATATCTATTATTATTATCCTTATTATTATTATTATTATCGCTATAACTGTTATTATTATTCTTATTACTATTATTATTATCGCTATAACTGTTATTATTATGCTTATTCTATTGTTACTATCTCTATTACTCTTGTCTTTCTCCTTATAACTATTATTATTATGCTTCTGACTATTATTATTATCGCTATAACTGTTATTCTTATTATTCTTGTTACTATTATTACGGTCCGTATTACTCTTGCCTTTATCCTTAGTACTATTATTATTATCGCTATAACTGTTACTATTATTCTTGTTACTATTATTACTGTCCGTATTACTCTTGCCTTTATCCTTAATACTATTATTATTACCGCTACAACTGTTATTATTATTCTTGTTACTATTATTATTATCCCTATTCCTTTTGTCTTCCTCCTTATAACTATTATTATTATCCTTATTACTATTATTATTATCGCTATAACTGTTATTATTATTCTTGTTACTATTATTACTCTCCGTATTACTCTTGCCTTTATCCTTAATACTATTATTATTACCACTATAACTGTTATTATTATTCTTGTTACTATTATTATTATCCCTATTCCTTTTGTCTTCCTCCTTATTATTATTATTATTATCGCTATAACTGTTATTATTATCCTTATTACTATTATTATTATCGCTATAACTGTTATTATTATGTTTATTCTATTGTTACTATCCGTATTACTCTTGCCTTTATCATTATAACTATTATTATTATCGCTATAACTGTTATTATTATTCTTATTACTTTTACTATTATCCCTATTCCTCTTGTATTTATCCTTATAACTATTATTATTATCCTTATTATTATTATTATTATCGCTATAACTGTTATTATTATTCTTATTACGATTATTATTATCGCTATAACTGTTATTATTTTGCTTATTCTATTGTTACTATCTCTATTACTCTTGTCTTTCTCCTTATAACTATTATTATTATCCTTCTGACTATTATTATTATCGCTATAACTGTTATTATTATTATTCTTGTTACTATTATTACGGTCCGTATTACTCTTGTCTTTATCCTTATAACTATTATTATTATCGCTATAACTGTTATTATTATTCTTATTACTATTACTATTATCCCTATTCCTCTTGTATTTATCCTTATATCTATTATTATTATCCTTATTATTATTATTATTATCGCTATAACGGTTATTATTATTCTTATTACTATTATTATTATCGCTATAACTGTTATTATTATGCTTATTCTATTGTTACTATCTCTATTACTCTTGTCTTTCTCCTTATAACCATTATTATTATCCTTATTATTATTATTATTATCGCTATAACTGTTATTATTATTCTTATTACGATTATTATTATCGCTATAACTGTTATTATTATTATTCTTGTTACTATTATTACGGTCCGTATTACTCTTGCCTTTATCCTTAGTACTATTATTATTATCGCTATAACTGTTATTATTATTCTTGTTACTATTATTATTATCCCTATTCCTCTTGTCTTTCTCCTTATAACTATTATTATTACCCTTATTATTATTATTATTATCGCTATAACTGTTACTATTATTCTTGTTACTATTATTATTATCCCTATTCCTCTTGTCTTTCTCCTTATAACTATTATTATTATCCTTATTATTATTATTATTATCGCTATAACTGTTATTATTATTCTTATTACGATTATTATTATCGCTATAACTGTTATTATTTTGCTTATTCTATTGTTACTATCTCTATTACTCTTGTCTTTCTCCTTATAACTATTATTATTATCCTTCTGACTATTATTATTATCGCTATAACTGTTATTATTATTATTCTTGTTACTATTATTACGGTCCGTATTACTCTTGTCTTTATCCTTATAACTATTATTATTATCGCTATAACTGTTATTATTATTCTTATTACTATTACTATTATCCCTATTCCTCTTGTATTTATCCTTATATCTATTATTATTATCCTTATTATTATTATTATTATCGCTATAACGGTTATTATTATTCTTATTACTATTATTATTATCGCTATAACTGTTATTATTATGCTTATTCTATTGTTACTATCTCTATTACTCTTGTCTTTCTCCTTATAACCATTATTATTATCCTTATTATTATTATTATTATCGCTATAACTGTTATTATTATTCTTATTACGATTATTATTATCGCTATAACTGTTATTATTATTATTCTTGTTACTATTATTACGGTCCGTATTACTCTTGCCTTTATCCTTAGTACTATTATTATTATCGCTATAACTGTTATTATTATTCTTATTACTATTATTATTATCGCTATTGCCCTTGTCTTTATCCTTATAACTATTATTATTATCGCTAATAACTGTTATTATTATTCTTATTACTATTATTATTATCCCTATTCCTCTTGTCTTTCTCCTTATAACTATTATTATTAGCGCTATAACTGTTATTATTATTCTTATTACTATTACTATTATCCCCATTCCTCTTGTCTATATCCTTATAACTATTATTATTATCCTTATTACTATTATTATTATCGCTACAACTGTTATTATTATTCTTGTAACTGTTATTGCTCTCCGTATTACTCTTGCCTGTATCCTTAATACTATTATTATTACCGCTATAACTGTTATTATTATTCTTGTTACTATTATTATTATCCCTACTCCTCTTGTCTTTATCCTTATAACTATTATTATTATCCTTATTATTATTATTATTATTATCCTTATTATTATTATTATTATT
>CAMAOC010000634.1:0-10725 GCA_945859555.1 Megachile ligniseca | reverse complement strand
AAAAACCTGAAAAAATGGCTAATATTGATAGTATTGACGAGGTTGAAAATATCGGTAAAACTGAAAAAATTGAAAAAATTGAAAAAATTGAAAAAATTGAAAAAATTGAAAAAATTGAAAAAATTAGAAAAGCTAAAAAACTGAAAAAATGGCTAATATTGATAGTATTGACAATGTTGTTAATATCAACAATGTTGATAATATCGATAAAACGGAAAAAATTGAAAAAATTGAAAAAATTGACAAAATTAGAAAAGCTAAAAAAACTGAAAAAATGGCTGATATTGATAGTATTATCAATGTTGTTAATATCAACAATGTTGATAGTATCGATAAAACTGAAAAATTTGAAAAAATTTGAAAAAATTGAAAAAATTCAAAAAATTCAAAAAATGAGAAAAGCTAAGAAAACTGAAAAAATGGCTAATATTGATAGTATTGACAAGGTTGATAATATCGGTAAAACTGAAAAATTTGAAAAAACTGAAAAAATGGCTAATGTTGATAATATTGACAAGGTTGATAATATCAACAATGTTGATATTATCGATAAAACTGAAAAATTTGAAAAAATTTGAAAAAATTGACAAAATTAGAAAAGCTAAAAAAACTTAAAAAATGGCTAATGTTGATAGTATTGACAAGGTTGATAATATCAACAATGTTGATATTATCGATAAAACTGAAAAATTTGAAAAAATTTGAAAAAATTGAAAAAATTGAAAAAATTAGAAAAGCCAAAAAAAACTTAAAAAATGGCTAATGTTGATAGTATTGACAAGGTTGATAATAGCAACAATGTTGATATTATCGATAAAACGGAAAAAATTGAAAAAATTGACAAAAATTGACAAAATTAGAAAAGCTAAAAAAACTGAAAGAATGGCTAATATTGATAGTATTATCAATGTTGTTAATATCAACAATGTTGATAATATCGATAAAACGGAAAAATTTGAAAAAATTGAAAAAATTAGAAAAGCTAAAAAACCTGAAAAAATGGCTAATATTGATAGTATTGACAATGTTGATAATATCAACAATGTTGATAGTATCGATAAAACTGAAAAATTTGAAAAAATTTGAAAAAATTGAAAAAATTGGAAAAATTCAAAAATGAGAAAAGCTAAGAAAACTGAAAAAATGGCTAATATTGATAGTATTGACGAGGTTGATAATATCGGTAAAACTGAAAAATTTGAAAAAATTGAAAAAATTGAAAAAATTGAAAAAATTGAAAAAATTAGAAAAGCTAAAAAAACTGAAAAAATGGCTAATATTGATAGTATTGACAATGTTGTTAATATCAACAATGTTGATAATATCGGTAAAACTGAAAAATTTGAAAAAATTGAAAAAATTGGAAAAGCTAAAAAACCTGAAAAAATGGCTAATATTGATAGTATTGACAATGTTGATAATATCAACAATGTTGATAGTATCGATAAAACTGAAAAATTTGAAAAAATTTGAAAAAATTGAAAAAATTGAAAAAATTGAAAAAATTGACAAAATTAGAAAAGCTAAAAGAACTGAAAGAATGGCTAATATTGATAGTATTATCAATGTTGTTAATATCAACAATGTTGATAATATCGATAAAACGGAAAAATTTGAAAAAATTGAAAAAATTAGAAAAGCTAAAAAACCTGAAAAAATGGCTAATATTGATAGTATTGACAATGTTGATAATATCAACAATGTTGTTAGTTTCGATAAAACTGAAAAATTTGAAAAAATTTGAAAAAATTGAAAAAATTGAAAAAATTGAAAAAATTCAAAAAATGAGAAAAGCTAAGAAAACTGAAAAATGGCTAATATTGATAGTATTGACGAGGTTGATAATATCGGTAAAACTGAAAAATTGAAAAAATTGAAAAAATTGAAAAAATTGAAAAAATTAGAAAAGCTAAAAAAACTGAAAAAATAGCTAATATTGATAGTATTGACAATGTTGTTAATATCAACAATGTTGATAATATCGGTAAAACTGAAAAATTTGAAAAAATTGAAAAAATTGGAAAAGCTAAAAAACCTGAAAAAATGGCTAATATTGATAGTATTGACAATGTTGATAATATCAACAATGTTGATAGTATCGAAAAAACTGAAAAATTTGAAAAAATTTGAAAAAATTGAGAAAATTGAAAAAATTGAAAAAATTGAAAAAATTGAAAAAATTAGAAAAGCTAAAAAAAACTGAAAAAATGGCTAATATTGATAGTATTGACAATGTTGTTAATATCAACAATGTTGATAATATCGGTAAAACTGAAAAATTGAAAAAATTTGAAAAAATTGAAAAAATTGAAAAAATTAGAAAAGCCAAAAAAACTTAAAAAATGGCTAATATTGATAGTATTGACAATGTTGATAATATCAACAATGTTGATAGTATCGATAAAACTGAAAAATTTGAAAAAATTTGAAAAAATTTGAAAAAATTTGAAAAAATTGAAAAAATTGAAAAAATTAAAAAAATTGAAAAAATTAGAAAAGCTAAAAAAACTGAAAAAATGGCTAATATTGATAGTATTGACAATGTTGTTAATATCAACAATGTTGATAATATCGGTAAAACAGAAAAATTTGAAAAAATTGAAAAATTTGAAAAAATTGAAAAAATTAGAAAAGCTAAAAAACCTGAAAAAATGGCTAATATTGATAGTATTGACAATGTTGATAATATCAACAATGTTGTTAGTTTCGATAAAACTGAAAAATTTGAAAAATTTGAAAAAATTGAAAAAATTGAAAAAATTGAAAAAATTCAAAAAATGAGAAAAGCTAAGAAAACTGAAAAAATGGCTAATATTGATAGTATTGACGAGGTTGATAATATCGGTAAAACTGAAAAATTTGAAAAAATTGAAAAAATTGAAAAAATTGAAAAAATTGAAAAAATTGAAAAAATTGAAAAAATTGAAAAAATTGAAAAAATTGAAAAAATTGAAAAAATTAGAGAAGCTAAAAAAACTGAAAAAATGGCTAATATTGATAGTATTGACAATGTTGTTAATATCAACAATGTTGATAATATCGGTAAAACTGAAAAATTTGAAAAAATTGAAAAAATTGAAAAAATTAGAAAAGCCAAAAAAACTGAAAAAATGGCTAATGTTGATAATATTGACAAGGTTGATAATATCAACAATGTTGATATTATCGATAAAACTGAAAAATTAAAAAATTGACAAAATTAGAAAAGCTAAAAAAACTTAAAAAATGGCTAATGTTGATAGTATTGACAAGGTTGATAATATCAACAATGTTGATATTATCGATAAAACTGAAAAATTTGAAAAAATTTGAAAAAATTGAAAAAATTGAAAAAATTAGAAAAGCCAAAAAAACTTAAAAAATGGCTAATGTTGATAGTATTGACAAGGTTGATAATATCAACAATGTTGATATTATCGATAAAACTGAAAAATTTGAAAAAATTGACAAAATTAGAAAAGCTAAAAAAAATGAAAAAATGGCTAATATTGATAGTATTGACAATGTTGATAATATCAACAATGTTGATAGTATCGATAAAACTGAAAAATTTGAAAAAATTTGAAAAAATTGAAAAAATTGAAAAAATTGAAAAAATTAGAAAAGCCAAAAAAACTGAAAAAATGGCTAATGTTGATAATATTGACAAGGTTGATAATATCAACAATGTTGATATTATCGATGAAACTGAAAAATTTGAAAAAATTGACAAAATTAGAAAAGCTAAAAAAACTGAAAAAATGGCTAATATTGATAGTATTGACAATGTTGATAATATCAACAATGTTGATAATATCGATAAAACTGAAAAATTTGAAAAAATTTGAAAAAATTGAAAAAAATGAAAAAATTAGAGAAGCTAAAAAAACTGAAAAAATGGCTAATATTGATAGTATTGACAATGTTGTTAATATCAACAATGTTGATAATATCGGTAAAACTGAAAAATTTGAAAAAATTGAAAAAATTGAAAAAATTAGAAAAGCCAAAAGAACTGAAAAAATGGCTAATGTTGATAATATTGACAAGGTTGATAATATCAACAATGTTGATATTATCGATAAAACTGAAAAATTTGAAAAAATTGACAAAATTAGAAAAGCTAAAAAAACTTAAAAAATGGCTAATGTTGATAGTATTGACAAGGTTGATAATATCAACAATGTTGATATTATCGATAAAACTGAAAAATTTGAAAAAATTGGCAAAATTAGAAAAGCTAAAAAAACTGAAAAAATGGCTAATATTGATAGTATTGACGAGGTTGATAATATCGGTAAAACTGAAAAATTTGAAAAAATTGAAAAAATTGGAAAAGCTAAAAAACCTGAAAAATGGCTAATATTGATAGTATTGACAATGTTGATAATATCAACAATGTTGATAGTATCGATAAAACTGAAAAATTTGAAAAAATTTGAAAAAATTGAAAACATTGAAAAAATTGAAAAAATTCAAAAAATGAGAAAAGCTAAGAAAACTGAAAAAATGGCTAATATTGATAGTATTGACAAGGTTGATAATATCGGTAAAACTGAAAAATTTGAAAAAATTGAAAAAATTAAAAAAATTAGAAAAGCTAAAAAAACTGAAAAAATGGCTAATATTGATAGTATTGACAATGTTGTTAATATCAACAATGTTGATAATATCGATAAAACGGAAAAAATTGAAAAAATTGAAAAAATTGACAAAATTAGAAAAGCTAAAAAAACTGAAAAAATGGCTGATATTGATAGTATTATCAATGTTGTTAATATCAACAATGTTGATAGTATCGATAAAACTGAAAAATTTGAAAAAATTTGAAAAAATTGAAAAAATTGAAAAAATTCAAAAAATGAGAAAAGCTAAGAAAACTGAAAAAATGGCTAATATTGATAGTATTGACAAGGTTGATAATATCGGTAAAACTGAAAAATTTGAAAAAACTGAAAAAATGGCTAATATTGATAGTATTGACAATGTTGATAATATCAACAATGTTGATAATATCGATAAAACTGAAAAATTTGAAAAAATTAGAAAAAATTAGAAAAATTGAAAAAAATTGGAAAAGCTAAAAAACCTGAAAAAATGGCTAATATTGATAGTATTGACAAGGTTGATAATATCGGTAAAACTGAAAAATTTGAAAAAACTGAAAAAATGGCTAATATTGATAGTATTGACAATGTTGATAATATCAACAATGTTGATAGTATCGATAAAACTGAAAAATTTGAAAAAATTTGAAAAAAATGAAAAAATTGAAAAAATTCAAAAAATGAGAAAAGCTAAAAAAACTGAAAAAATGGCTAATATTGATAGTATTATCAATGTTGTTAATATCAACAATGTTGATAATATCGATAAAACGGAAAAATTTGAAAAAATTGTAAAATTAGAAAAGCTAAGAAAACTGAAAAAATGGCTAATATTGATAGTATTGACAAGGTTGATAATATCGGTAAAACTGAAAAATTTGAAAAAATTGAAAAAATTGAAAAAATTAGAAAAGCTAAAAAAAATGAAAAAATGGCTAATATTGATAGTATTGACAATGTTGATAATATCAACAATGTTGATAGTATCGATAAAACTGACAAATTTGAAAAAATTTGAAAAAATTGAAAAAATTGAAAAAATTGAAAAAATTAGAAAAGCCAAAAAAACTGAAAAAATGGCTAATGTTGATAATATTGACAAGGTTGATAATATCAACAATGTTGATATTATCGATAAAACTGAAAAATTTGAAAAAATTGACAAAATTAGAAAAGCTAAAAAAACTGAAAAAATGGCTAATGTTGATAGTATTGACAAGGTTGATAATATCAACAATGTTGATATTATCGATAATACTGAAAAATTTGAAAAAATTTGAAAAAATTGAAAAAATTGAAAAAATTAGAAAAGCCAAAAAAACTTAAAAAATGGCTAATGTTGATAGTATTGACAAGGTTGATAATATCAACAATGTTGATATTATCGATAAAACTGAAAAATTTGAAAAAATTGACAAAATTAGAAAAGCTAAAAAAACTGAAAAAATGGCTAATATTGATAGTATTGACAATGTTGATAATATCAACAATGTTGATAATATCGATAAAACTGAAAAATTTGAAAAAATTTGAAAAAATTAGAAAAATTGAAAAAATTAGAAAAATTAAAAAAATGAGAAAAGCTAAGAAAACTGAAAAAATGGCTATATTGATAGTATTGACAATGTTGTTAATATCAACAATGTTGATAATATCGATAAAACGGAAAAAATTGAAAAAATTGAAAAAATTGAAAAAATTAGAAAAGCTAAAAAACCTGAAAAAATGGCTAATATTGATAGTATTGACGAGGTTGAAATATCGGTAAAACTGAAAAAATTGAAAAAATTGAAAAAATTGAAAAAATTGAAAAAATTGAAAAAATTGAAAAAATTAGAAAGCTAAAAAAACTGAAAAAATGGCTAATATTGATAGTATTGACAATGTTGTTAATATCAACAATGTTGATAATATCGATAAAACGGAAAAAATTGAAAAAATTGAAAAAATTGACAAAATTAGAAAAGCTAAAAAAAACTGAAAAAATGGCTGATATTGATAGTATTATCAATGTTGTTAATATCAACAATGTTGATAGTATCGATAAAACTGAAAAATTTGAAAAAATTTGAAAAAATTGAAAAAATTCAAAAAATTCAAAAAATGAGAAAAGCTAAGAAAACTGAAAAAATGGCTAATATTGATAGTATTGACAAGGTTGATAATATCGGTAAAACTGAAAAATTTGAAAAAACTGAAAAAATGGCTAATGTTGATAATATTGACAAGGTTGATAATATCAACAATGTTGATATTATCGATAAAACTGAAAAATTTGAAAAAATTTGAAAAAATTGACAAAATTAGAAAAGCTAAAAAAACTTAAAAAATGGCTAATGTTGATAGTATTGACAAGGTTGATAATATCAACAATGTTGATATTATCGATAAAACTGAAAAATTTGAAAAAATTTGAAAAAATTGAAAAAATTGAAAAAATTAGAAAAGCCAAAAAAACTTAAAAAATGGCTAATGTTGATAGTATTGACAAGGTTGATAATAGCAACAATGTTGATATTATCGATAAAACGGAAAAAATTGAAAAAATTGACAAAATTGACAAAATTAGAAAAGCTAAAAAAACTGAAAGAATGGCTAATATTGATAGTATTATCAATGTTGTTAATATCAACAATGTTGATAATATCGATAAAACGGAAAAATTTGAAAAAATTGAAAAAATTAGAAAAGCTAAAAAACCTGAAAAAATGGCTAATATTGATAGTATTGACAATGTTGATAATATCAACAATGTTGATAGTATCGATAAAACTGAAAAATTTGAAAAAATTTGAAAAAATTGAAAAAATTGGAAAAATTCAAAAAATGAGAAAAGCTAAGAAAACTGAAAAAATGGCTAATATTGATAGTATTGACGAGGTTGATAATATCGGTAAAACTGAAAAATTTGAAAAAATTGAAAAAATTGAAAAAATTGAAAAAATTGAAAAAATTAGAAAAGCTAAAAAAACTGAAAAAATGGCTAATATTGATAGTATTGACAATGTTGTTAATATCAACAATGTTGATAATATCGGTAAAACTGAAAAATTTGAAAAAATTGAAAAAATTGGAAAAGCTAAAAAACCTGAAAAAATGGCTAATATTGATAGTATTGACAATGTTGATAATATCAACAATGTTGATAGTATCGATAAAACTGAAAAATTTGAAAAAATTTGAAAAAATTGAAAAAATTGAAAAAATTGAAAAAATTGACAAAATTAGAAAAGCTAAAAGAACTGAAAGAATGGCTAATATTGATAGTATTATCAATGTTGTTAATATCAACAATGTTGATAATATCGATAAAACGGAAAAATTTGAAAAAATTGAAAAAATTAGAAAAGCTAAAAAACCTGAAAAAATGGCTAATATTGATAGTATTGACAATGTTGATAATATCAACAATGTTGTTAGTTTCGATAAAACTGAAAAATTTGAAAAAATTTGAAAAAATTGAAAAAATTGAAAAAATTGAAAAAATTCAAAAAATGAGAAAAGCTAAGAAAACTGAAAAAATGGCTAATATTGATAGTATTGACGAGGTTGATAATATCGGTAAAACTGAAAAATTTGAAAAAATTGAAAAAATTGAAAAAATTGAAAAAATTAGAAAAGCTAAAAAAACTGAAAAAATAGCTAATATTGATAGTATTGACAATGTTGTTAATATCAACAATGTTGATAATATCGGTAAAACTGAAAAATTTGAAAAAATTGAAAAAATTGGAAAAGCTAAAAAACCTGAAAAAAATGGCTAATATTGATAGTATTGACAATGTTGATAATATCAACAATGTTGATAGTATCGAAAAAACTGAAAAATTTGAAAAAATTTGAAAAAATTGAGAAAATTGAAAAAATTGAAAAAATTGAAAAAATTGAAAAAATTAGAAAAGCTAAAAAAACTGAAAAAATGGCTAATATTGATAGTATTGACAATGTTGTTAATATCAACAATGTTGATAATATCGGTAAAACTGAAAAATTTGAAAAAATTTGAAAAAATTGAAAAAATTGAAAAAATTAGAAAAGCCAAAAAAACTTAAAAAATGGCTAATATTGATAGTATTGACAATGTTGATAATATCAACAATGTTGATAGTATCGATAAAACTGAAAAATTTGAAAAAATTTGAAAAAATTTGAAAAAATTTGAAAAAATTGAAAAAATTGAAAAAATTAAAAAAATTGAAAAAATTAGAAAAGCTAAAAAAACTGAAAAAATGGCTAATATTGATAGTATTGACAATGTTGTTAATATCAACAATGTTGATAATATCGGTAAAACAGAAAAATTTGAAAAAATTGAAAAATTTGAAAAAATTGAAAAAATTAGAAAAGCTAAAAAACCTGAAAAAATGGCTAATATTGATAGTATTGACAATGTTGATAATATCAACAATGTTGTTAGTTTCGATAATACTGAAAAATTTGAAAAAATTTGAAAAAATTGAAAAAATTGAAAAAATTGAAAAAATTCAAAAAATGAGAAAAGCTAAGAAAACTGAAAAAATGGCTAATATTGATAGTATTGACGAGGTTGATAATATCGGTAAAACTGAAAAATTTGAAAAAATTGAAAAAATTGAAAAAATTGAAAAAATTGAAAAAATTGAAAAAATTGAAAAAATTGAAAAAAATTGAAAAAATTGAAAAAATTGAAAAAATTGAAAAAATTAGAAAAGCTAAAAAAACTGAGAAAATAGCTAATATTGATAGTATTGACAATGTTGTTAATATCAACAATGTTGATAATATCGGTAAAACTGAAAAATTTGAAAAAATTGAAAAAATTGGAAAAGCTAAAAAACCTGAAAAAATGGCTAATATTGATAGTATTGACAATGTTGATAATATCAACAATGTTGATAGTATCGATAAAACTGAAAAATTTGAAAAAATTTGAAAAAATTGAAAAAATTGAAAAAATTGAAAAAATTGAAAAAATTGAAAAAATTAGAAAAGCTAAAAAAACTGAAAAAATGGCTAATATTGATAGTATTGACAATGTTGTTAATATCAACAATGTTGATAATATCGGTAAAACTGAAAAATTTGAAAAAATTTGAAAAAATTGAAAAAATTGAAAAAATTAGAAAAGCCAAAAAAACTTAAAAAATGGCTAATATTGATAGTATTGACAATGTTGATAATATCAACAATGTTGATAGTATCGATAAAATTGAAAAATTTGAAAAAATTTGAAAAAATTTGAAAAAATTTGAAAAAATTGAAAAAATTGAAAAAATTAAAAAAATTGAAAAAATTAGAAAAGCTAAAAAAACTGAAAAAATGGCTAATATTGATAGTATTGACAATGTTGTTAATATCAACAATGTTGATAATATCGGTAAAACAGAAAAATTTGAAAAAATTGAAAAAATTGAAAAAATTGAAAAAATTAGAAAAGCTAAAAAACCTGAAAAATGGCTAATATTGATAGTATTGACAATGTTGTTAATATTAACAATGTTGATAATATCGATAAAACGGAAAAAATTTGAAAAAATTGAAAAAATTGAAAAAATTAGAAAAGCTACAAAACCTGAAAAAATGGCTAATATTGATAGTATTGACAATGTTGATAATATCAACAATGTTGATAGTATCGATAAAACTGAAAAATTTGAAAAAATTTGAAAAAATTGAAAAAATTGAAAAAATTGAAAAAATTCAAAAAAAGAGAAAAGCTAAGAAAACTGAAAAAATGGCTAATATTGATAGTATTGACAAGGTTGATAATATCGGTAAAACTGAAAAATTTGAAAAAAACTGAAAAAATGGCTAATGTTGATAGTATTGACAAGGTTGATAATATCAACAATGTTGATATTATCGATAAAACTGAAAAATTTGAAAAAATTTGAAAAAATTGAAAAAATTGAAAAAATTAGAAAAGCCAAAAAAACTTAAAAAATGGCTAATGTTGATAGTATTGACAAGGTTGATAATAGCAACAATGTTGATATTATCGATAAAACGGAAAAAATTGAAAAAATTGACAAAATTGACAAAATTAGAAAAGCTAAAAAAACTGAAAGAATGGCTAATATTGATAGTATTATCAATGTTGTTAATATCAACAATGTTGATAATATCGATAAAACGGAAAAATTTGAAAAAATTGAAAAAA
>CAMAOC010000633.1:0-11000 GCA_945859555.1 Megachile ligniseca | reverse complement strand
TTATTATTATTATTATCGCTATAACTGTTATTATTATCCTTATTACTATTATTATTATCGCTATAACCGTTATTATTATGCTTATTCTATTGTTACTATGCCTATTACTCTTGTCTATATCCTTACAACTATTATTATTATCCTTATTACTATTATTATTATCGCTATAAACTGTTATTATTATTCATGTTACTATTATTACTGTCCGTATTACTCTTGCCTTTATCCTTAATACTATTATTATTATCGCAATAACTGTTATTATTATTCTTGTTACTATTATTATTATCCCTATTCCTCTTGTCTTTCTCCTTATAACTATTATTATTATCGCTATAACTGTTATTATTATCCTTAATACTATTATTATTATCGCTTTAACTGTAATTATTATTCTTATTATTATTACTCTTATCCCTATTCCTCTTGTCTTTATCCTTATAACTATTATTATTATCCTTATTATTATTATTATTATCGCTATAACTGTTATTATTATCCTTATTGCTATTATCATTATCGCTATAACTTTTATTTTTATGCTTATTCTATTGTTACTATCCCTATTACTCTTGTCTATATCCTTATAACTTTTATTATTATCCTTATTACTATTATTATTATCGCTATAACTGTTATCATTATCCTTATTACTATTATTATTATCGCTATAACTGTTATTATTATCCTTATTCTATTGTTACTATCCCTATTACTCTTGTCTATATCCTTATAACTATTATTATTATCCTTATTACTATTATTATTATCGCTATAACTGTTATTATTATTCATGTTACTATTATTACTGTCCGTAATTACTCTTGCCTTTATCGTTAATACTAGTATTATTATCGCTATAACTGTTATTATTATTCTTGTTACTATTATTACTGTCCGTATTACTATTGCCTTTATCCTTAATACTATTATTATTCTTGTTACTATTATTATTATCCCTATTCCTCTTGTCTTTCTCCTTATAACTATTATTATTATCGCTATAACTATTATTATTACCCTTATTATTATTATTATTATCGCTATAACTGTTATTATTATTCTTATTACTATTATTATTATCGCTATAACTGTTATTATTATGCTTATGCTATTGTTACTATCCCTATTATCTTGTCTATATCCTTACAACTATTATTATTATCCTTATTACTATTATTATTATCGCTATAACTGTTATTATTATTCTTGTTACTATTACTATTATCCCTATTCCTCTTGTCTTTATCCTTATAACTATTATTATTATCGCTATAACTGCTATTATTATCCTTAATACTATTATTATTATCGCTGTAACTGTTATTATTTTTCTTATTACTATTATTATTATCGCTTTAACTGTTATTATTATTCTTATTACTATTATTATTATCGCTATAACTGTTATTATTATTCTTATTACTATTACTACTGTAACGTCCCCAGTCCACAACAAACACCCAACAAGTGGATAAATAGGGAAATCGTGTTATACGTATATTTTTATTTTTGTTATCGACCGCGATTACCGACCGCACCATAAAAATTCGCGCGGTAATGGTCCAGGGTAGAACGCGTGCAACATTGTTAAATTAGATCACCGATCGATGGCGCGCGCGTTAGTTAGACAGAGATGCCAAATACACATCGAGAAAGAATGATCATAAATTATTATTTAAACAATCATATTATTATTTATTTATTGACCATAAACCAAGAAGTATTTTTAGTTATTGTTTTGCGTATTATTTGTGATTAATTATTGTCTTATTAAAATACTTGTATTATCCCGCCAATCTGCGTATATAAAATTAATTAGAACCACGATTTAGCAAGTTAGCTTGTGAAATATTAATTAATAGTAAATCAAAACGTATTTTTCTTAATCAAACTAATATATTTTCTTTATTAAATAAAACGTAATAAAGTAGTAATAGTTTTTATGCGTGTCTAAACTCGCCACTTGGCGCGGAAAAACCCATGAGTCTCTGGGTATAAAAGGGCGTGCAGCGAAAGCCCAGTGTGCAGAACAATCTTTGAAAGTACTACGCGACGGACCTCTTAGGAGAAGTATCAAGTGACGAATTGGAGCAGTTTTAGCTGGTAAGAGCCTAAAAGATTCTTAGTTTTAACTGGACAGCGGGTGTCAGCCATTTGGATACTTGATCGTTGGGTCGTTTTAGTAGCCAGCGAACAGCAGGCTCCCCATTCAAACGATCTTGTCTCTGAAACTCCGAAAGGAGAGTGTTACGCTCAGCCCCAGAAGGAACTAAGACATCAAACAAGAGCTCTTCAGCCACTCATAGAATTTATTATTTTTGCCGAGTTACAAATTCGCCGTCAGATTCTCGGAGTTCGCTCTGGGTAGTTTAGTAGCCAGCGAATAGCAGGCTCCCATTTTGAGCGGCTTGGTCTCTGAAGCCCGTGTGTTTTGGGTGGCGTTTCGGTAGCTCCGGAATGTTAAAGTCGAGTCATACTAAATTTGCAACCCTGTTGGACATACGTTGTTCATCTGACTCTTGTATCGTTGGGTCGTTCTAGTAGCCAGCGAACAGCAGGCTCCCCAATTAAGCGATCAAGTTTTGGGTGTCAATTTGTGCTCCGACTAAAAGGGCCATGAAACTTATAGTTGTAGAGTCAAGCAAAGAGTAGCTGCTCCCGTCCAACTATATTCTTAGTTAAAATTTCGGTATTATAGAAAGATCAGATATTGTTCTGTCACCAGTCGGGATCTAGATCCATTCTAAACCACGTCTTTTACATTTTATTCGATCAAATAAGTAACTTTGTTTAAACCGCGTTTCTTGCGTTGCGTCATAGCAATCGATTAAATAGTTAACTAATAATACGTACCTTTGTTGAAATCCGCGTAACTGAAGTAGTTAGCTACCAATTTGCGTTTTTCGATACCAATTATATAATAACCAACAATACATATCTTTTTTATATCTTCGACTAAATTATTAATTTAATAAAATTATTAATTGTAATCCTCTATTTTTCACAATCAATTCATTGAATAAACCTAATTAACGAAAGGTATTAACCTGTAGATTTTACTCTTTAACCACACGCCAAACGAACCCCACATCTTTAGAATTAGTTATAATAAGAACGAGTCGCTTAATAGGCAAATGCCGCTCTTTGCCTTACGAGTGCTGTAAACACCCGGGTCTAGCACCAGGGACGTTACACTACTATCCCTATTCCTCTTGTCTTTATCCTTATAACTACTATTATTATCCTTATTATTATTATTATTATTATCGCTATAACTGTTATTATTATCCTTATTACTATTATTATTATCGCTATAACTGTTATTATTATTCTTGTTACTATTACTATTATCCCCATTCCTCTTGTCGTTATCCTTATAACTATTATTATTATCCTCTTTATTATTATTATTATCGCTATAACTGTTATTATTATCCTTATTACTATTATTATTATCGCTATAACTGTTATTATTATGCTTATTCTATTGTTACTATCCCTATTACTCTTGTCTATATCCTTATAACTATTATTATTATCCTTATTACTATTATTATTATCGCTATAACTGTTATTATTATCCTTATTACTATTATTATTATTATCGCTATAACTGTTATTATTATTCTTATTACTATTACTGTTATCCCCATTCCTCTTGTCTTTATCTTTATAACTATTATTATTATCCTTATTATTATTATTATTATCGCTATAACTGTTATTATTATTCATGTTACTATTATTACTGTCCGTATTACTCTTGCCTTTATCGTTAATACTATTATTATTATCGCAATAACTGTTATTATTATTCTTGTTACTATTATTATTATCCCTATTCCTCTTGTCTTTCTCCTTATAACTATTATTATTATCGCTATAACTGTTATTATTATCCTTAATACTATTATTATTATCGCTTTAACTGTAATTATTATTCTTATTACTATTACTCTTATCCCTATTCCTCTTGTCTTTATCCTTATAACTATTATTATTATCCTTATAAACTATTATTATTATCCTTATTATTATTATTATTATCGCTATAACTGTTATTATTATCCTTATTACTATTATCATTATCGCTATAACTGTTATTTTTATGCTTATTCTATTGTTACTATCCCTATTACTCTTGTCTATATCCTTATAACTATTATTATTATCGCTATAACTGTTATTACTATGCTTATTCTATTGTTACTATCCCTATTACTCTTGTCTATATCCTTATAACTATTATTATTATCCTTATTACTATTATTATTATCGCTATAACTGTTATTATCATTCATGTTACTATTATTACTGTCCGTATTACTCTTGCCTTTATCCTTAATACTATTATTATTATCGCTATAACTGTTATTATTATTCTTGTTACTATTACTATTATTATTATCGCTTTAACTGTTATTATTATTCTTATTACTATTATTATTATCGCTATAACTGTTATTATTATTCTTATTACTATTACTACTATCCCTATTCCTCTTGTCTTTATCCTTATAACTATTATTATTATCCTTATTATTATTATTATTATTATCGCGATAACTGTTATTATTATCCTTATTACTATTATTATTATCGCTATAACTGTTATTATTATTCTTGTTACTATTACTATTATCCCATTCCTCTTGTCGTTATTCTTATAACTATTATTATTATCCTCTTTATTATTATTATTATCGCTATAACTGTTATTATTATCCTTATTACTATTATTATTATCGCTATAACCGTTATTATTATGCTTATTCTATTGTTACTATCCCTATTACTCTTGTCTATATCCTTATAACTATTATTATTATCCTTATTACTATTATTATTATCGCTATAACTGTTATTATTATTCATGTTACTATTATTACTGTCCGTATTACTATTGCCTTTATCGTTAATACTATTATTATTATCGCAATAAACTGTTATTATTATTCTTGTTACTATTATTATTATCCCTATTCCTCTTGTCTTTCTCCTTATAACTATTATTATTATCGCTATAACTGTTATTATTATCCTTAATACTATTATTATTATCGCTATAACTGTTATTATCATGCTTATTCTATCGTTACTATCCCTATTATCTTGTCTATATCCTTATAACTGTTATTATTATCGCTATAACTGTTATTATTATTCTTGTTACTATTACTATTATCCCTATTCCTCTTGTCTTTATCCTTATAACTATTATTATTATCCTTATTATTATTATTATTATTATTATTATCGCTATAACTGTTATTATTATCCTTATTACTGTTATTATTATCGCTATAACTGTTATTATTATTCTTATTACTATTACTATTATCCCTGTTCCTCTGTATTTATCCTTATGACTATTATTATTATCCTTATTATTATTATTATTATCGCTATAACTGTTATTATTATCCTTATTACTATTATTATTATCGCTATAACTGTTATTATTATGCTTATTCTATTGTTACTATCCCTATACTCTTGTCTATATCCTTATAACTATTATTATTATCCTTATTACTATTATTATTATCGCTATAACTGTTATTATTATTCATGTTACTATTATTACTGTCCGTATTACTCTTGCCTTTATCGTTAATACTATTATTATTATCGCAATAACTGTTATTATTATTCTTGTTACTATTATTATTATCCCTATTCCTCTTGTCTTTCTCCTTATAACTATTATTATTATCGCTATAACTGTTATTATTATCCTTAATACTATTATTATTATCGCTTTAACTGTAATTATTATTCTTATTACTATTACTCTTATCCCTATTCCTCTTGTCTTTATCCTTATAACTATTATTATTATCCTTATTATTATTATTATTATCGCTATAACTGTTATTATTATCCTTATTGCTATTATCATTATCGCTATAACTTTTATTTTTATGCTTATTCTATTGTTACTATCCCTATTACTCTTGTCTATATCCTTATAACTATTATTATTATCCTTATTACTATTATTATTATCGCTATAACTGTTATCATTATCCTTATTACTATTATTATTATCGCTATAACTGTTATTATTATGCTTATTCTATTGTTACTATCCCTATTATCTTGTCTATATCCTTATAACTATTATTATTATCCTTATTACTATTATTATTATCGCTATAACTGTTATTATTATTCTTGTTACTATTACTATTATCCCTATTCCTCTTGTCTTTATCCTTATAACTATTATTATTATCCTTATTATTATTATTATTATTATTATCGCTGTAAACTGATATTATTATCCTTATTACTATTATTATTATCGCTATAACTGTTATTATCATGCTTATTCTATCGTTACTATCCCTATTATCTTGTCTATATCCTTATAACTGTTATTATTATCGCTATAACTGTTATTATTATTCTTGTTACTATTGCTATTATCCCTATTCCTCTTGTCTTTATCCTTATAACTATTATTATTATCCTTATTATTATTATTATATTATTATCGCTATAACTGTTATTATTATCCTTATTACTGTTATTATTATCGCTATAACTGTTATTATTATTCTTATTACTATTACTATTATCCCTGTTCCTCTTGTATTTATCCTTATGACTATTATTATTATCCTTATTATTATTATTATTATCGCTATAACTGTTATTATTATCCTTATTACTATTATTATTATCGCTATAACTGTTATTATTATGCTTATTCTATTGTTACTATCCCTATTACTCTTGTCTATATCCTTATAACTATTATTATTATCCTTATTACTATTATTATTATCGCTATAACTGTTATTATCATTCATGTTACTATCATTACTGTCCGTATTACTCTTGCCTTTATCTTAATACTATTATTATTATCGCTATAACTGTTATTATTATTCTTGTTACTATTACTATTATCCCTATTCCTCTTGTCTTTCTCCTTATAACTATTATTATTATCGCTATAACTGCTATTATTATCCTTAATACTATTATTATTATCGCTGTAACTGTTATTATTTTTCTTATTACTATTATTATTATCGCTTTAAACTGTTATTATTATTCTTATTACTATTATTATTTATCGCTATAACTGTTATTATTATTCTTATTACTATTACTACTATCCCTATTCCTCTTGTCCTTTATCCTTATAACTACTATTATTATCCTTATTATTATTATTATTATTATCGCTATAACTGTTATTATTATCCTTATTACTATTATTATTATCGCTATAACTGTTATTATTATTCTTGTTACTATTACTATTATCCCCATTCCTCTTGTCGTTATCCTTATAACTATTATTATTATCCTCTTTGTTATTATTATTATCGCTATAACTGTTATTATTATCCTTATTACTATTATTATTATCGCTATAACTGTTATTATTATGCTTATTCTATTGTTACTATCCCTATTACTCTTGTCTATATCCTTATAACTATTATTATTATCCTTATTACTATTATTATTATCGCTATAACTGTTATTATTATCCTTATTACTATTATTATTATTATCGCTATAACTGTTATTATTATTCTTATTACTATTACTGTTATCCCCAGTCCTCTTGTCTTAATCCTTATAACTATTATTATTATCCTTATTATTATTATTATTATCGCTATAACTGTTATTATTATTCATGTTACTATTATTACTGTCCGTATTACTCTTGCCTTTATCGTTAATTACTATTATTATTATCGCAATAACAGTTATTATTATTCTTGTTACTATTATTATTATCCCTATTCCTCTTGTCTTTCTCCTTATAACTATTATTATTATCGCTATAACTGTTATTATTATCCTTAATACTATTATTATTATCGCTTTAACTGTAATTATTATTCTTATTACAATTACTCTTATCCCTATTCCTCTTGTCTTTATCCTTATAACTATTATTATTATCCTTATAACTATTATTATTATCCTTATTATTATTATTATTATCGCTATAACTGTTATTATTATCCTTATTACTATTATCATTATCGCTATAACTGTTATTTTTATGCTTATTCTATTGTTACTATCCCTATTACTCTTGTCTATATCCTTATAACTATTATTATTATCGCTATAACTGTTATTACTATGCTTATTCTATTGTTACTATCCCTATTACTCTTGTCTATATCCTTATAATTATTATTATTATCCTTATTACTATTATTATTATCGCTATAACTGTTATTATCATTCATGTTACTATTATTACTGTCCGTATTACTCTTGCCTTTATCCTTAATACTATTATTATTATCGCTATAACTGTTATTATTATTCTTGTTACTATTACTATTATCCCTATTCCTCTTGTCTTTCTCCTTATAACTATTATTATTATCGCTATAACTGCTATTATTATCCTTAATACTATTATTATTATCGCTGTAACTGTTATTATTTTTCTTATTACTATTATTATTATCGCTTTAACTGTTATTATTATTCTTATTACTATTATTATTATCGCTATAACTGTTATTATTATTCTTATTACTATTACTACTATCCCTATTCCTCTTGTCTTTATCCTTATAACTATTATTATTATCCTTATTATTATTATTATTATTATCGCTATAACTGTTATTATTATCCTTATTACTATTATTATTATCGCTATAACTGTTATTATTATTCTTGTTACTATTACTATTATCCCCATTCTCTTGTCGTTATCCTTATAACTATTATTATTATCCTCTTTATTATTATTATTATTATCGCTATAACTGTTATTATTATCCTTATTACTATTATTATTATCGCTATAACTGTTATTATTATGCTTATTCTATTGTTACTATCCCTATTACTCTTGTCTATATCCTTATAACTATTATTATTATCCTTATTACTATTATTATTATCGCTATAACTGTTATTATTATTCTTGTTACTATTATTACTGTCCGTATTGCTCTTGCCTTTATCCTTAATACTATTATTATTATCGCTATAACTGTTATTATTATCCTTATTACTATTATTATTATTATCGCTATAACTGTTATTATTATTCTTATTACTATTACTACTATCCCTATTCCTCTTGTCTTTATCCTTATAACTACTATTATTATCCTTATTATTATTATTATTATTATCGCTTTAACTGTTATTATTATTCTTATTACTATTATTATTATCGCTATAACTGTATTATTATTCTTATTACTATTACTACTATCCCTATTCCTCTTGTCTTTATCCTTATAACTACTATATTATCCTTATTATTATTATTATTATTATCGCTATAACTGTTATTATTATCCTTATTACTATTATTATTATCGCTATAACTGTTATTATTATTCTCGTTACTATTACTATTATCCCCATTCCTCTTGTCGTTATCCTTATAACTATTATTATTATCCTCTTTATTATTATTATTATCGCTATAACTGTTATTATTATCCTTATTACTATTATTATTATCGCTATAACTGTTATTATTATGCTTATTCTATTGTTACTATCCCTATTACTCTTGTCTATATCCTTATAACTATTATTATTATCCTTATTACTATTATTATTATCGCTATAACTGTTATTATTATCCTTATTACTATTATTATTATTATCGCTATAACTGTTATTATTATTCTTATTACTATTACTGTTATCCCCATTCCTCTTGTCTTAATCCTTATAACTATTATTATTATCCTTATTATTATTATTATTATCGCTATAACTGTTATTATTATTCATGTTACTATTATTACTGTCCGTATTACTCTTGCCTTTATCGTTAATACTATTATTATTATCGCAATAACTGTTATTATTATTCTTGTTACTATTATTATTATCCCTATTCCTCTTGTCTTTCTCCTTATAACTATTATTATTATCGCTATAACTGTTATTATTATCCTTAATACTATTATTATTATCGCTTTAACTGTAATTATTATTCTTATTACAATTACTCTTATCCCTATTCCTCTTGTCTTTATCCTTATAACTATTATTATTATCCTTATAACTATTATTATTATCCTTATTATTATTATTATTATCGCTATAACTGTTATTATTATCCTTATTACTATTATCATTATCGCTATAACTGTTATTTTTATGCTTATTCTATTGTTACTATCCCTATTACTCTTGTCTATATCCTTATAACTATTATTATTATCGCTATAACTGTTATTACTATGCTTATTCTATTGTTACTATCCCTATTACTCTTGTCTATATCCTTATAATTATTATTATTATCCTTATTACTATTATTATTATCGCTATAACTGTTATTATCATTCATGTTACTATTATTACTGTCCGTATTACTCTTGCCTTTATCCTTAATACTATTATTATTATCGCTATAACTGTTATTATTATTCTTGTTACTATTACTATTATCCCTATTCCTCTTGTCTTTCTCCTTATAACTATTATTATTATCGCTATAACTGCTATTATTATCCTTAATACTATTATTATTATCGCTGTAACTGTTATTATTTTTCTTATTACTATTATTATTATCGCTTTAACTGTTATTATTATTCTTATTACTATTATTATTATCGCTATAACTGTTATTATTATTCTTATTACTATTACTACTATCCCTATTCCTCTTGTCTTTATCCTTATAACTATTATTATTATCCTTATTATTATTATTATTATTATCGCTATAACTGTTATTATTATCCTTATTACTATTATTATTATCGCTATAACTGTTATTATTATTCTTGTTACTATTACTATTATCCCATTCCTCTTGTCGTTATCCTTATAACTATTATTATTATCCTCTTTATTATTATTATTATCGCTATAACTGTTATTATTATCCTTATTACTATTATTATTATCGCTATAACTGTTATTATTATGCTTATTCTATTGTTACTATCCCTATTACTCTTGTCTATATCCTTATAACTATTATTATTATCCTTATTACTATTATTATTATCGCTATA
>CAMAOC010000632.1:0-11000 GCA_945859555.1 Megachile ligniseca | reverse complement strand
AACTGTTATTGTTATCCTTATTCTATTGTTACTATCCATATTCCCCCTTGTCTTTATCCTCATAACTAATCGCATTATCCTTCTTATTATTATTATTATTATTATCGCTTTAACTGTTATTATTATCCTTATTCTATTGTTACTATCCGTATTACTATTGCCTTTATCCTTATAACTATTATTATTATCCTTATTATTATTATTATTATCGCTATAACTATTATTCTTATAATTATTATTATTATTATTATCGCTATAACTGTTATTATTATCCTCATTCTATTGTTACTATCCGTATTACTCTTGCCTTTATCCTTATAACTATTATTATTATCCTTATTATTATTATTATTATCGCTATAGCTATTATTCTTATAGTTATTATTATTATTATTATTATCGCTATAACTGTTATTACTATCCTCATTCTATTGTTACTATCCGTATTACTCTTGCCTTTGTCCTTATAAACTATTATTATTATCCTTATTATTATTATTATTATCGCTATATCTATTATTCTTATAGTTATTATTATTATTATTATCGCTATAAACTGTTATTATTATCCTCATTCTATTGTTACTATCCGTATTACTCTTGTCTTTATCCTTATAACTATTATTATTATCCTTATTATTAATTATTATTATTATTATCGCTATAACTGTTATTATTATTCTTATTACTATTATTATTATCGCTATAACTGTTATTATTATCCTTATTCTATTGTTACTATCCGTATTACTATTGCCTTTATCCTTATAACTATTATTATTATCCTTATTACTATTATTATTATCGCTATAACTGTTATTATTCTTCTTATTACTATTGTTATTATCGCTATAAATATTATTATTATCCTTATTACTATTATTATTATCGCTATAACTGTTATTGTTATCCTTATTCTATTGTTACTATCCCTATTACTCTTGTCTTTATCCATATAACTATGACCATTATCCTTATTATTAATATTCTTGTCGCTATAACTGTTATTATTATTCATATTACTATTACTATTATCCCTATTATTCTTGTCTTTGTCAGTATAACTGTTATTATTATACTTGTTACTATTATTAATATCGCTAAAGCTGTTATTATTATTATCGCTATAACTGTTATTATTATCCTTATTCTATTGTTACTATCCGTAATACTCTTGCCTTTATCCTTATAACTAATATTATTATTATTATTATTATTATTATTATCGCTATAACTGTTATTATTATCCTTATTCTATTGTTACTATCCGCATTACGCTTGCCTTTATCCTTATAACTATTATTATTATCCTTATTATTATTATTATTATCCCAATAACTGTTATTATTATCCTTATTCTATTGTTACTATCCGTATTCCCCTTGTCTTTATCCTTATAACTATTATTCTTATCCTTATTACTATTATTATTATCGCTATAACTGTTAATATTATTCTTGTTACTATTATTATTATCGCTCTAACTGTATTATTATCCTTATTCTATTGTTACTATCCGTATTACTATTGCCTTTATCCTTATAACTATTATTATTATCCTTATTAATATTATTATTATCGCTATAACTGTTATTATCATTCTTATTACTATTATTATTATTGCTATAACTGTTATTATTATCCTTATTCTATTGTTACTATCCGCATTACTCTTGTCTTTATCCTTATAACTATTATTATTATCCTTATTACTAATATTATTATCGCTATAACTGTTAATATTATTCTTGTTACTATTATTATTATCGCTCTAACTGTTATTATTATCCTTATTCTATTGTTACTATCCGTATTACTCTTGCCTTTATCATTATAACTAAAATTATTATCCTTGTTATTATTATTATTATCGCTATAACTATTATTCTTATAGTTATTATTATTATTATTATCGCTATAACTGTTATTATTATCCTCATTCTATTGTTACTATCCGTATTACTCTTACCCTTATCCTTATAACTATTATATTATCCTTATACTATTGTTACTATCCGTATTAATCTTGCCTTTATCCTTATAACTATTATTATTAACCTTATTACTATTATTATTATCGCTATAACTGTTATTATTATTCTTATTACTATTATTATTATCCCTGTTATTCTTGTCTTTGTCCTTATAAACTATTATTATTATACTTATTACTATTATTAAAATCGCTATAGCTGTTATTATTATTATCGCTATAAGTGTTATTATTATCCTTATTCTATTGTTACTATCCGCATTACGCTTGCCTTTATCCTTATAACTATTATTATTATCCTTATTATTATTATTATTATCGCTATAACTGTTATTATTATCCTTATTCTATTGTTACTATCCGTATTCCCCCTTGTCTTTATCCTTATAACTATTATTATTATCCTTATTACTATTATTATTATCGCTATAACTGTTAATATTATTCTTGTTACTATTATTATTATCGCTCTAACTGTTATTATTATCCTTATTCTATTGTTACTATCCGTATTACTCTTGCCTTTATCCGTATAACTATTATTATTATCCTTATTACTATTATTATTATCGCTATAACTGTTAATATTATCCTTATTACTATTATTATTATCGCTATAACTGTTATTATTCTTATTACTATTATTATGATCCTTATGATATTGTTATCATCTGCATTACGCTTGCCTTTATCCTTATAACTATTATTTATTATCCTTATTATTATTATTATTATCGCTATAACTGTTATTATTATTCTCATTCTATTGTTACTATCCGTATTACTCTTGCCTTTATCCTTATAACTATTATTATTATCCTTGTTACTATTATTATTGCTATAACTGTTCTTATTATTCTTATTACTATTATTATTATCGCTATAACTGTTATTATTATCCTCATTCTATTGTTACTATCCGCATTACGCTGGCCTTTATCCTTATAACTATTATTATTATCGCTATAACTGTTAATATTATTCTTGTTACTATTATTATTATCGCTCTAACTGTTATTATTATCCTTATTCTATTGTTACTATCCGTATTACTATTGCCTTTATCCTTATAACTATTATTATTATCCTTATTAATATTATTATTATCGCTATAACTGTTATTATTATTCTTATTACTATTATTATTATCGCTATAACTGTTATTATTATCCTTATTCTATTGTTACTATCCGCATTACTCTTGTCTTTATCCTTATAACTATTATTATTATCCTTATTACTATTATTATTATCGCTATAACTGTTCATATTATTCTTGTTACTATTATTTATTATCGCTCTAACTGTTATTATTATCCTTATTCTATTGTTACTATCCGTATTACTCTTGCCTTTATCCTTATAACTAATATTATTATCCTTGTTATTATTATTATTATCGCTATAACAATTATTCTTATAGTTATTATTATTATTATTATCGCTATAACTGTTATTATTATCCTCATTCTATTGTTACTATCCGTATTACTCTTACCCTTATCCTTATAACTATTATTATTATCCTTATTCTATTGTTACTATCCGTATTAATCTTGCCTTTATCCTTATAACTATTATTATTATCCTTATTACTATTATTATTATCGCTATAACTGTTATTATTATTCTTATTACTATTATTATTATCCCTGTTATTCTTGTCTTTGTCCTTATAACTATTATTATTATACTTATTACTATTATTAAAATCGCTATAGCTGTTATTATTATTATCGCTATAACTGTTATTATTATCCTTATTCTATTGTTACTATCCGCATTACGCTTGCCTTTATCCTTATAACTATTATTATTATCCTTATTATTATTATTATTATCGCTATAACTGTTATTATTATCCTTATTCTATTGTTACTATCCGTATTCCCCTTGTCTTTATCCTTATAACTATTATTATTATCCTTATCACTATTATTATTATCGCTATTACTGTTAATATTATTCTTGTTACTTTTATTATTATCGGTATAACTGTTATTATTATCCCTATTCTATTGTTACTATCCGTATTACTCTTGCCGTTATCCTTATAACTATTATTATTATCCTTATTATTATTATTATTATCCCAATAACTGTTATTATTATCCTTATTCTATTGTTACTATCCGCATTACGCTTGTCTTTACCCTTATAACTACTATTATTATCCTTATTACTATTATTATTATCGCTATAACTGTTATTATTATTCTTATAATTATTATTATTATCGCTTTAACTGTTAATATTATTCTTGTTACTATTATTATTATCGCTCTAACTGTTATTATTATCCTTATTCTATTGTTACTATCCGTATTACTCTTGCCTTTATCCGTATAACTATTATTATTATCCTTATTACTATTATTATTATCGCTATAACTGTTAATATTATCCTTATTACTATTATTATTATCGCTATAACTGTTATTATTCTTATTACTATTATTATGATCCTTATGATATTGTTATCATCTGCATTACGCTTGCCTTTATCCTTATAACTATTATTATTATCCTTATTATTATTATTATTATCGCTATAACTGTTATTATTATTCTCATTCTATTGTTACTATCCGTATTACTCTTGCCTTTATCCTTATAACTATTATTATTATCCTTGTTACTATTATTATTGCTATAACTGTTCTTATTATTCTTATTACTATTATTATTATCGCTATAACTGTTATTATTATCCTCATTCTATTGTTACTATCCGCATTACGCTGGCCTTTATCCTTATAACTATTATTATTATCGCTATAACTGTTAATATTATTCTTGTTACTATTATTATTATCGCTCTAACTGTTATTATTATCCTTATTCTATTGTTACTATCCGTATTACTATTGCCTTTATCCTTATAACTATTATTATTATCCTTATTAATATTATTATTATCGCTATAACTGTTATTATTATTCTTATTACTATTATTATTATCGCTATAACTGTTATTATTATCCTTATTCTATTGTTACTATCCGCATTACTCTTGTCTTTATCCTTATAACTATTATTATTATCCTTATTACTATTATTATTATCGCTATAACTGTTCATATTATTCTTGTTACTATTATTATTATCGCTCTAACTGTTATTATTATCCTTATTCTATTGTTACTATCCGTATTACTCTTGCCTTTATCCTTATAACTAATATTATTGTCCTTATTATTATTATTATTATTATCGCTATAACTGTTATTATTATCCTTATTCTATTGTTACTATCCGCATTACGCTTGCCTTTATCCTTATAACTATTATTATTATCCTTATTATTATTATTATTATCGCTATAACTGTTATTATTATTCTCATTCTATTGTTACTATCCGTATTACTCTTGCCTTTATCCTTATAACTATTATTATTATCCTTGTTACTATTATTATTGCTATAACTGTTCTTATTATTCTTATTACTATTATTATTATTCTTATTACTATTATTATTATTCTTATTACTATTATTATTATCGCTATAACTGTTATTATTATCCTCATTCTATTGTTACTATCCGCATTACGCTTGCCTTTATCCTTATAACTATTATTATTATCGCTATAACTGTTAATATTATTCTTGTTACTATTATTATTATCGCCCTAACTGTTATTATTATCCTTATTCTATTGTTACTATCCGTATTACTATTGCCTTTATCCTTATAACTAATATTATTATCCTTATTATTATTATTATTATTATCGCTATAACTGTTATTATTATCCTTATTCTATTGTTACTAACCGCATTACGCTTGCCTTTATCCTTATAACTATTATTATTATCCTTATTATTATTATTATTATCCCAATAACTGTTATTATTATCCTTATTCTATTGTTACTATCCGTATTCCCCTTGTCTTTATCCTTATAACTATTATTATTATCCTTATTACTATTATTATTATCGCTATAACTGTTAATATTATTCTTGTTACTATTATTGTTATCGCTCTAACTGTTATTATTATCCTTATTCTATTGTTACTATCCGTATTACTATTGCCTTTATCCTTATAACTATTATTATTATCCTTATTACTATTATTATTATCGCTATAACTGTTAATATTATTCTTGTTACTATTATTATTATCGCTCTAACTGTTATTATTATCCTTATTCTATTGTTACTATCCGTATTACTCTTGCCTTTATCCTTATAACTAATATTATTATCCTTGTTATTATTATTATTATCGCTATAACAATTATTCTTATAGTTATTATTATTATTATTATCGCTGTAACTGTTATTATTATCCTCATTCTATTGTTACTATCCGTATTACTCTTACCCTTATCCTTATAACTATTATTATTATCCTTATTCTATTGTTACTATCCGTATTAATCTTGCCTTTATCCTTATAACTATTATTATTATCCTTATTACTATTATTATTATCGCTATAACTGTTATTATTATTCTTATTACTATTATTATTATCCCTGTTATTCTTGTCTATGTCCTTATAACTATTATTATTATACTTATTACTATTATTAAAATCGCTATAGCTGTTATTATTATTATCGCTATAACTGTTATTATTATCCTTATTCTATTGTTACTATCCGCATTACGCTTGCCTTTATCCTTATAACTATTATTATTATCCTTATTATTATTATTATTATCCCAATAACTGTTATTATTATCCTTATTCTATTGTTACTATCCGTATTCCCCTTGTCTTTATCCTTATAACTATTATTATTATCCTTATTACTATTATTATTATCGCTATAACTGTTAATATTATTCTTGTTACTATTATTATTATCCCTGTTATTCTTGTCTTTCTCCTTATAACTATTATTATTATACTTATTACTATTATTAAAATCGCTATAGCTGTTATTATTATTATCGCTATAACTGTTATTATTATCCTTATTCTATTGTTACTATCCGCATTACGCTTGCCTTTATCCTTATAACTATTATTATTATCCTTATTATTATTATTATTATCCCAATAACTGTTATTATTATCCTTATTCTATTGTTACTCTCCGTATTCCCCTTGTCTTTATCCTTATAACTATTATTATTATTCTTATTACTATTATTATTATCGCTATAACTGTTAATATTATTCTTGTTACTATTATTATTATCGCTCTAACTGTTATTATTATCCTTATTCTATTGTTACTATCCGTATTACTCTTGCCTTTATCCTTATAACTATTATTATTATCCTTATTACTATTATTATTATCGCTATAACTGTTAATATTACCCTTATTACTATTATTATTATCGCTATAACTGTTATTATTCTTATTACTATTATTATGATCCTTATGATATTGTTATCATCCGCATTACGCTTGGATTTATCCTTATAACTATTATTATTATCCTTATTATTATTATTATTATCGCTATAACTGTTATTATTATTCTCATTCTATTGTTACTATCCGTATTACTCTTGCCTTTATCCTTATAACTATTATTATTATCCTTGTTACTATTATTATTGCTATAACTGTTCTTATTATTCTTATTACTATTATTATTATTCTTATTACTATTATTATTATCGCTATAACTGTTATTATTATCCTCATTCTATTGTTACTATCCGTATTACTCTTGCCCTTATCCTTATAACTATTATTATTATCCTCATTCTATTGTTACTATCCGTATTACTCTTGCCTTTATCCTTATAACTATTATTATTATCCTTATTACTATTATTATTATCGCTATAACTGTTATTATTCTTATTACTACTATTATGATCCTTATGATATTGTTATCATCCGCATTACGCTTGCCTTTATCCTTATAACTATTATTATTATCCCCATTCCTCTTGTCTTTATCCTTATAGCTATTATTATTATCCTTATTATTATTATTATTATCGCTATAACTGTTATTATTATTCTTATTACTATTATTATTATCGCTATAACTGTTATTATTATTCTTATTACTATTATTATTATCGCTTTAACTGTCATTATTATCCTTATTCTATTGTTACTATCCCTATTACTCTTGTCTTTATCCTTATAACTATTATTATTATCCTTATTATTATTTTTATTATCGCTATAACTGTTATTATTATTCTTATTACTATTATTATTATCCCTATTCCTCTTGGCTTTATCCTTATAACTATTATTATTATCCTTATTATTATTATTATTATTATTCGCTATAACTGTTATTATTATCCTTATTATTACTATTATTATCGCTATAACTGTTATTATTATCCTTATTCTATTGTTACTATCCGTATTCCCCTTGTCTTTATCCTTATAACTATTATTATTATCCTTATTACTATTATTATTATCGCTATAACTGTTAATATTATTCTTGTCACTATTATTATTATCGCTCTAACTGTTATTATTATCCTTATTCTATTGTTACTATCCGTATTACTCTTGCCTTTATCCTTATAACTATTATTATTATCCTTATTACTATTATTATTATCGCTATAACTGTTAATATTATCCTTATTACTATTATTATTATCGCTATAACTGTTATTATTCTTATTACTATTATTATGATCCTTATGATATTGTTATCATCCGCATTACGCTTGCCTTTATCCTTATAACTATTATTATTATCCTTATTATTATTATTATTATCGCTATAACTGTTATTATTATTCTCATTCTATTGTTACTATCCGTATTACTCTTGCCTTTATCCTTATAACTATTATTATTATCCTTGTTACTATTATTATTGCTATAACTGTTCTTATTATTCTTATTACTATTATTATTATTCTTATTACTATTATTATTATCGCTATAACTGTTATTATTATCCTCATTCTATTGTTACTATCCGTATTACTCTTGCCGTTATCCTTATAACTATTATAATTATCCTTATTATTATTATTATTATCCCAATAACTGTTATTATTATCCTTATTCTATTGTTACTATCCGTATTACTCTTGCCTTTATCCTTATAACAATTATTATTATCCTTATTCTATTGTTACTATCCCTATGACTCTTGTCTTTATCCTTATAACTATTATTATTATCCTTATTACTATTATTATTATCGCTATAACTGTTATTATTCTTATTACTACTATTATGATCCTTATGATATTGTTATCATCCGCATTACGCTTGCCTTTATCCTTATAACTATTATTATTATCCTTATTATTATTATTATTATCGCTATAACTGTTATTATTATTCTCATTCTATTGTTACTATCCGTATTACTCTTGCCTTTATGTTTATAACTAATATTAGTATCGCTATAACTGTTATTATTATTCTTATTACTATTATTATTATCCCTATTCCTCTTGGCTTTATCCTTATAACTATTATTATTATCCTTATTATTATTATTATTATTATTCGCTATAACTGTTATTATTATCCTTATTGTATTGTTACTATCCGCATTACGCTTGCCTTTATCCTTATAACTATTATTATTGTCCTTATTATTATTATTATTATCGCTATAACTGTTATTATTATCCTTATTCTATTGTTACTATCCGTATTCCCCTTGTCTTTATCCTTATAACTATTATTATTATCCTTATTACGATTATTATTATCGCTATTACTGTTAATATTATTCTTGTTACTATTATTATTATCGCTATAACTGTTATTATTATCCCTATTCTATTGTTACTATCCGTATTACTCTTGCCGTTATCCTTATAACTATTATTATTATCCTTATTATTATTATTATTATCCCAATAACTGTTATTATTATCCTTATTCTATTGTTACTATCCGTATTCCCCTTGTCTTTACCCTTATAACTACTATTATTATCCTTATTACTATTATTATTATCGCTATAACTGTTATTATTATTCTTATAACTATTATTATTATCGCTTTAACTGTTATTATAATTCTTATTACTATTATTATTATCGCTATAACTGTTATTATTATCCTTATTGTATTTTTACTATCCGTATTACTCTTGCCTTTATACTTATAACTAATATTATCATCCTCATTATTATTATTATTATTATCGCTATAACTGTTATTATTATCCTTATTCTATTGTTACTATCCGTATTACTCTTGCCGTTATCCTTATAACTATTATAATTATCCTTATTATTATTATTACTATCCCAATAACTGTTATTATTATCCTTAGTCTATTGTTACTATCCGTATTCCCCTTGTCTTTATCCTTATAACTATTATTATTATCCTTATTACTATTATTATTATCGCTATAACTGTTAATATTATTCTTGTTACTATTATTATTATCGCTATAACTGTTAATATTATTCTTGTTACTATTATTATTATCGCTCTAACTGTTATTATTATCCTTATTCTATTGTTACTATCCGTATTACTATTGCCTTTATCCTTATAACTATTATTATTATCCTTATTAATATTATTATTATCGCTATAACTGTTATTATTATTCTTATTACTATTATTATTATCGCTATAACTGTTATTATTATCCTTATTCTATTGTTACTATCCGCATTACTCTTGTCTTTATCCTTATAACTATTATTATTATCCTTATTACTATTATTATTATCGCTATAACTGTTAATATTATTCTTGTTACTATTGTTATTATCGCTCTAACTGTTATTATTATCCTTATTCTATTGTTACTATCCGTATTACTCTTGCCTTTATCCTTATAACTAATATTATTATCCTTGTTATTATTATTATTATCGCTACAACTATTATTCTTATAGTTATTATTATTATTATTATCGCTATAACTGTTATTATTATCCTCATTCTATTGTTACTATCCGTATTACTCTTACCCTTATCCTTATAACTATTATTATTATCCTTATTCTATTGTTACTATCCGTATTAATCTTGCCTTTATCCTTATAACTATTATTATTATCCTTATTACTATTATTATTATCGCTATAACTGTTAATATTATTCTTATTACTATTATTATT
>CAMAOC010000631.1:0-11838 GCA_945859555.1 Megachile ligniseca | reverse complement strand
AAATAATTACAAATAATAACAAACAATAACAAATAATACAAACAATAACACAATAATAACCAATAATAACAAATAATAACAAATAATAATAAATAATAACAAATAATAACAAAATAAAGAATAAGAACAAACAATAAGAAATAATAATAAAACAATAACAAATAATAACAAATAATAACAAATAATAACAAATAATAACAAATAATAACAAATAATAACAAATAATAACAAATAATAACAATAATATCAAAATAAAGAATAAGAACTATCAATAACGAATAATAACAAACAATGACACATAATAACAAATAATAACAAATAATAACCAGTAATAACAAACAATAACAAATAATACCAAAATAAAGAATAATAACAAACAATAACAAATAATAAACAATAATAACAAATAATAACAAATAATAACAAATAATTACAAACAATAACAAACAATAACAATAATAACGAATAATAACTAATATTACAAATAATAACAAATAATAACAAACAATAACAAATAATAACAAAATAAAGAATAAGAACCAAACAATAACAAATAATAACAAACAATAACAAATAATAACAAATAATAACAAATAATAACAAATAATAGCAAATAATAACTAATAATAACAAAATAAAGGATAATAACAACAATAACAAATAAAAACAAATAAAAACAAATAAAAACAAAATAAAGATAAGAACAAACAATACCAAATAATAGCGAAATAAAGAATAAGAACAAATAATAAAAAATAATAACAAATAATAACAAACAATAACAAATAATAACAATAATAACAACCAATAACAAATAATAACGAATATAACAAATAATAACAAATACTAACAAACAACAACAAATAATAACAAAATAAAGAATAAGAACAAACAATAACAAACAATAACAAATAATAACAAATAATAACAAATAATAACAAATAATAACAAATAATAACAAATAATAACAAATAATAACAAATAATAACAAATAATAACAAATAATAACAAATAATATCAAAATAAAGAATAAGAACTATCAATAACGAATAATAACAAACAATGACACGTAATAACAAATAATAACAAATAATAACCAGTAATAACAAACAATAACAAATAATAACAAAATAAAGAATAATAACAAACAATAACAAATAATAACCAATAATAACAAATAATAACAAATAATAACAAATAATTACAAACAATAACAAACAATAACAAATAATAACTAATGATAACAAATAATAACAAATAATATCAAAATAAAGAATAAGAACTATCAATAACGAATAATAACAAACAATGACACATATTAACAAATAATAACAAATAATAACCAGTAATAACAAACAATAACAAATAATAGCAAAATAAAGAATAATAACAAACAATAACAAATAATAACCAATAATAACAAATAATAACAAATAATAACAAATAATTACAAACAATAACAAACAATAACAAATAATAACGAATAATAACTAATATTAACAAATAATAACAAATAATAACAAACAATAACAAATAATAACAAAATAAAGAATAAGAACAAATAATAAAAAATAATAACAAATATTAACAAACAATAACAAACAATAACAAGTAATAACGAATAATAACAAATAATAACAAATAATAACAAACAATAACAAATAATAACAAAATAAAGAATAAGAACAAACAATAACAAATAATAACAAACAATAACAAATAATAACAAATAATAACAAATAATAACAAATAATAACAAATAATAACAAATAATAACAAATAATAACAAATAATAACAAATAATAACAAATAATATCAAAATAAAGAATAAGAACTATCAATAACGAATAATAACAAACAATGACACATAATAACAAATAATAACAAATAATAACCAGTAATAACAAACAATAACAAATAATAACAAAATAAAGAATAATAACAAACAATAACAAATAATAACCAATAATAACAAATAATAACAAATAATAACAAATAATTACAAACAATAACAAACAATAACAAATAATAACGAATAATAACTAATATTAACAAATAATAACAAATAATAACAAACAATAACAAATAATAACAAAATAAAGAATAAGAACAAACAATAACAAATAATAACAAACAATAACAAATAATAACAAATAATAACAAATAATAACAAATAATAGCAAATAATAACTAATAATAACAAAATAAAGGATAATAACAGACAATAATAAATAAAAACAAATAAAAACAAATAAAAACATAATAAAGAATAAGAACAAACAATAACAAATAATAGCGAAATAAAGAATAAGAACAAATAATAAAAAATAATAACAAATAATAACAAACAATAACAAATAATTACAAATAATAACAAACAATAACAAATAATAACGAATAATAACAAATAATAACAAATAATAACAAACAATAACAAATAATAACAAAATAAAGAATAAGAACAAACAATAACAAATAATAACAAACAATAACAAATAATAACAAATAATAACAAATAATAACAAATAATAACAAATAATAACAAATAATAACAAATAATAACAAATAATAACAAATAATAACAAATAATAACAAATAATAACAAATAATAACAAAATAAAGAATAAGAACTATCAATAACGAATAATAACAAACAATGACACATAATAACAAATAATAACAAATAATAACCAGTAATAACAAACAATAACAAATAATAACAAAATAAAGAATAATAACAAACAATAACAAATAATAACAAACAATAACAAATAATAACCAATAATAACAAATAATAACAAATAATAACAAATAATAACAAATAATTACAAACAATAACAAACAATAACAAATAATAACGAATAATAACAAATAATAACAAATAATAACAAACAATAACAAATAATAACAAAATAAAGAATAAGAACAAACAATAACAAATAATAACAAACAATAACAAATAATAACAAATAATAACAAATAATAACAAATAATAACAAATAATAACAAATAATAACAAATAATAACAAATAATAACAAAATAAAGAATAAGAACAAACAATAACAAATAATAACTAATGATAACAAATAATAACAAATAATAACCGATAATAACAGATAATAGCAAATAATAACTAATAATAACAAAATAAAGGATAATAACAATCAATAACAAATAAAAACAAATAAAAACAAATAAAAAGAAAATAAAGAATAAGAACATACAATAACAAACAATAACAAACAGTAACAAATAATAACAAATAATAACAAATAATAACAAATAATAACAAATAATAACAAATAATAATAAATAATTACAATTAAAAACAAATAATAGCAAATAATAATAAAAAAAAGAATAAGAACAAACAATAACAAATAATAACAAACAATAACAAATAATAGCGATATAAAGAATAAGAACAAATAATAAAAAATAATAACAAATATTAACAAACAATAACAAACAATAACAAATAATAACGAATAATAACAAATAATAACAAATAATAACAAACAATAACAAATAATAACAAAATAAAGAATAAGGACAAACAATAACAAATAATAACAAACAATAACAAATAATAACAAATAATAACAAATAATAACAAATAATAACAAATAATAACAAATAATAACAAATAATAACAAACAATAACAAATAATAACAAACAATAACAAATAATAGCGATATAAAGAATAAGAACAAATAATAAAAAATAATAACAAATATTAACAAACAATAACAAACAATAACAAATAATAACGAATAATAACAAATAATAACAAATAATAACAAACAATAACAAATAAGAACAAACAATAACAAATAATAACAAACAATAACAAATAATAACAAATAATAACAAATAATAACAAATAATAACAAATAATAACAAATAATAACAAATAATAACAAATAATAACAAATAATAACAAATAATAACAAATAATAACAAATAATAACAAATAATAACAAATAATAACAAATAATAACAAATAATAACAAATAATAACAAAATAAAGAATAAGAACAAATAATAACAAATAATAACCAATAATAACAAATAATAGCAAATAATAACTAATAATAACAAAATAAAGGATAATAACAAACAATAGCAAATAAAAACAAATAAAAACAAATAAAAACAAATAATAACAAATAATAACAAAGAGTAACAAACGATAACAAATAATAGCAAATAATAACAAACAATAACAAATAAGAGCAAATAATAACAAACAATAACAAATAATGACAAATAATAACAAAATAAAGAATAATAACAAAAAATAACAAATAATAGCAAAATAAAGAATAAGAACTATCAATAACGAATAATAACAAATAATAACAAATAATAACAAACAATAACAAATAATAACAAAATAAAGAATAAGAACAAACAATAACAAATAATAACAAACAATAACAAATAATAACAAATAATAACAAATAATAACAAATAATAACAAATAATAACAAATAATAACAAATAATAACAAATAATAACAAATAATAACAAATAATAACAAATAATAACAAATAATAACAAAATAAAGAATAAGAACTATCAATAACGAATAATAACAAACAATGACACATAATAACAAATAATAACAAATAATAACCAGTAATAACAAACAATAACAAATAATAACAAAATAAAGAATAATAACAAACAATAACAAATAATAACAAACAATAACAAATAATAACCAATAATAACAAATAATAACAAATAATAACAAATAATAACAAATAATTACAAACAATAACAAACAATAACAAATAATAACGAATAATAACAAATAATAACAAATAATAACAAACAATAACAAATAATAACAAAATAAAGAATAAGAACAAACAATAACAAATAATAACAAACAATAACAAATAATAACAAATAATAACAAATAATAACAAATAATAACAAATAATAACAAATAATAACAAATAATAACAAATAATAACAAAATAAAGAATAAGAACAAACAATAACAAATAATAACTAATGATAACAAATAATAACAAATAATAACCGATAATAACAGATAATAGCAAATAATAACTAATAATAACAAAATAAAGGATAATAACAATCAATAACAAATAAAAACAAATAAAAACAAATAAAAAGAAAATAAAGAATAAGAACATACAATAACAAACAATAACAAACAGTAACAAATAATAACAAATAATAACAAATAATAACAAATAATAACAAATAATAACAAATAATAATAAATAATTACAATTAAAAACAAATAATAGCAAATAATAATAAAAAAAGAATAAGAACAAACAATAACAAATAATAACAAACAATAACAAATAATAGCGATATAAAGAATAAGAACAAATAATAAAAAATAATAACAAATATTAACAAACAATAACAAACAATAACAAATAATAACGAATAATAACAAATAATAACAAATAATAACAAACAATAACAAATAATAACAAAATAAAGAATAAGAACAAACAATAACAAATAATAACAAACAATAACAAATAATAACAAATAATAACAAATAATAACAAATAATAACAAATAATAACAAATAATAACAAATAATAACAAATAATAACAAAATAAAGAATAAGAACAAACAATAACAAATAATAACTAATGATAACAAATAATAACAAATAATAACCGATAATAACAGATAATAGCAAATAATAACTAATAATAACAAAATAAAGGATAATAACAATCAATAACAAATAAAAACAAATAAAAACAAATAAAAAGAAAATAAAGAATAAGAACATACAATAACAAACAATAACAAACAGTAACAAATAATAACAAATAATAACAAATAATAACAAATAATAACAAATAATAACAAATAATAATAAATAATTACAATTAAAAACAAATAATAGCAAATAATAATAAAAAAAAGAATAAGAACAAACAATAACAAATAATAACAAACAATAACAAATAATAGCGATATAAAGAATAAGAACAAATAATAAAAAATAATAACAAATATTAACAAACAATAACAAACAATAACAAATAATAACGAATAATAACAAATAATAACAAATAATAACAAACAATAACAAATAATAACAAAATAAAGAATAAGGACAAACAATAACAAATAATAACAAACAATAACAAATAATAACAAATAATAACAAATAATAACAAATAATAACAAATAATAACAAATAATAACAAATAATAACAAACAATAACAAATAATAACAAACAATAACAAATAATAGCGATATAAAGAATAAGAACAAATAATAAAAAATAATAACAAATATTAACAAACAATAACAAACAATAACAAATAATAACGAATAATAACAAATAATAACAAATAATAACAAACAATAACAAATAAGAACAAACAATAACAAATAATAACAAACAATAACAAATAATAACAAATAATAACAAATAATAACAAATAATAACAAATAATAACAAATAATAACAAATAATAACAAATAATAACAAATAATAACAAATAATAACAAATAATAACAAATAATAACAAATAATAACAAATAATAACAAATAATAACAAATAATAACAAAATAAAGAATAAGAACAAATAATAACAAATAATAACCAATAATAACAAATAATAGCAAATAATAACTAATAATAACAAAATAAAGGATAATAACAAACAATAGCAAATAAAAACAAATAAAAACAAATAAAAACAAATAATAACAAATAATAACAAAGAGTAACAAACGATAACAAATAATAGCAAATAATAACAAACAATAACAAATAAGAGCAAATAATAACAAACAATAACAAATAATGACAAATAATAACAAAATAAAGAATAATAACAAAAAATAACAAATAATAGCAAAATAAAGAATAAGAACTATCAATAACGAATAATAACAAACAATGACACATAATAACAAATAATAACAAATAATAACCAGTAATAACAAACAATAACAAATAATAACAAAATAAAGAATAATAACAAACAATAACGAATAATAACAAACAATAACAAATAATAACCAATAATAACAAATAATAACAAATAATAACAAATAATAACAAATAATTACAAACAATAACAAACAATAACAAATAATAACGAATAATAACAAATAATAACAAATAATAACAAACAATAACAAATAATAACAAAATAAAGAATAAGAACAAACAATAACAAATAATAACAAACAATAACAAATAATAACAAATAATAACAAATAATAACAAATAATAACAAATAATAACAAATAATAACAAATAATAACAAATAATAACAAAATAAAGAATAAGAACAAACAATAACAAATAATAACTAATGATAACAAATAATAACAAATAATATCAAAATAAAGAATAAGAACTATCAATAACGAATAATAACAAACAATGACACATAATAACAAATAATAACAAATAATAACCAGTAATAACAAACAATAACAAATAATAACAAAATAAAGAATAATAACAAACAATAACGAATAATAACAAACAATAACAAATAATAACCAATAATAACAAATAATAACAAATAATAACAAATAATAACAAATAATAACAAATAATTACAAACAATAACAAACAATAACAAATAATAACGAATAATAACAAATAATAACAAATAATAACAAACAATAACAGATAATAACAAAATAAAGAATAAGAACAAACAATAACAAATAATAACAAACAATAACAAATAATAACAAATAATAACAAATAATAACAAATAATAACAAATAATAACAAATAATAACAAATAATAACAAATAATAACAAATAATAACAAAATAAAGAATAAGAACAAACAATAACAAATAATAACTAATGATAACAAATAATAACAAATAATATCAAAATAAAGAATAAGAACTATCAATAACGAATAATAACAAACAATGACACATATTAACAAATAATAACAAATAATAACCAGTAATAACAAACAATAACAAATAATAGCAAAATAAAGAATAATAACAAACAATAACAAATAATAACCAATAATAACAAATAATAACAAATAATAACAAATAATTACAAACAATAACAAACAATAACAAATAATAACGAATAATAACTAATATTAACAAATAATAACAAATAATAACAAACAATAACAAATAATAACAAAATAAAGAATAAGAACAAATAATAAAAAATAATAACAAATATTAACAAACAATAACAAACAATAACAAGTAATAACGAATAATAACAAATAATAACAAATAATAACAAACAATAACAAATAATAACAAAATAAAGAATAAGAACAAACAATAACAAATAATAACAAACAATAACAAATAATAACAAATAATAACAAATAATAACAAATAATAACAAATAATAACAAATAATAACAAATAATAACAAATAATAACAAATAATAACAAAATAAAGAATAAGAACAAATAATAACAAATAATAACCAATAATAACAAATAATAGCAAATAATAACTAATAATAACAAAATAAAGGATAATAACAAACAATAACAAATAAAAACAAATAAAAACAAATAAAAACAAAATAAAGAATAAGAACAAACAATAACAAATAATAGCGAAATAAAGAATAAGAACAAATAATAAAAAATAATAACAAATAATAACAAACAATAACAAATAATTACAAATAATAACAAACAATAACAAATAATAACGAATAATAACAAATAATAACAAATAATAACAAACAATAACAAATAATAACAAAATAAAGAATAAGAACAAGCAATAACAAATAATAACAAACAATAACAAATAATAACAAATAATAACAAATAATAACAAATAATAACAAATAATAACAAATAATAACAAATAATAACAAATAATAACAAATAATAACAAATAATAACAAATAATAACAAATAATAACAAATAATAACAAATAATAGCAAATAATAACTAATAATAACAAAATAAAGGATAATAACAAACAATAACAAATAAAAACAAATAAAAACAAATAAAAACAAAATAAAGAATAAGAACAAGCAATAACAAATAATAGCGAAATAAAGAATAAGAACAAATAATAAAAAATAATAACAAATAATAACAAACAATAACAAATAATAACAAATAATAACAAACAATAACAAATAATAACGAATAATAGCAAATAATAACAAATAATAACAAACAATAACAAATAATAACAAAATAAAGAATAAGAACAAACAATAACAAATAATAACAAACAATAACAAATAATAACAAATAATAACAAATAATAACAAATAATAACAAATAATAACAAATAATAACAAATAATAACAAATAATAACAAATAATAACAAATAATAACAAATAATAACAAATAATATCAAAATAAAGAATAAGAACTATCAATAACGAATAATAACAAACAATGACACGTAATAACAAATAATAACAAATAATAACCAGTAATAACAAACAATAACAAATAATAACAAAATAAAGAATAATAACAAACAATAACAAATAATAACCAATAATAACAAATAATAACAAATAATAACAAATAATTACAAACAATAACAAACAATAACAAATAATAACTAATGATAACAAATAATAACAAATAATATCAAAATAAAGAATAAGAACTATCAATAACGAATAATAACAAACAATGACACATATTAACAAATAATAACAAATAATAACCAGTAATAACAAACAATAACAAATAATAGCAAAATAAAGAATAATAACAAACAATAACAAATAATAACCAATAATAACAAATAATAACAAATAATAACAAATAATTACAAACAATAACAAACAATAACAAATAATAACGAATAATAACTAATATTAACAAATAATAACAAATAATAACAAACAATAACAAATAATAACAAAATAAAGAATAAGAACAAATAATAAAAAATAATAACAAATATTAACAAACAATAACAAACAATAACAAGTAATAACGAATAATAACAAATAATAACAAATAATAACAAACAATAACAAATAATAACAAAATAAAGAATAAGAACAAACAATAACAAATAATAACAAACAGTAACAAATAATAACAAATAATAACAAATAATAACGAATAATAACAAATAATAACAAATAATAACAAATAATAACAACTAATAACAAATAATAACAAATAATAACAAATAATAACAAAATAAAGAATAAGAACAAATAATAACAAATAATAACCAATAATAACAAATAATAGCAAATAATAACTAATAATAACAAAATAAAGGATAATAACAAACAATAACAAATAAAAACAAATAAAAACAAATAAAAACAAAATAAAGAATAAGAACATACAATAACAAACAATAACAAATAATAACAAACAATAACAAACAATAACAAATAATAACGAATAATAACAAATAATAACAAACAATAACATATAATAACAAAATAAAGAATAAGAACTATCAATAACGAATAATAACAAACAATGACACATAATAACAAATAATAACAAATAATAACCAGTAATAACAAACAATAACAAATAATGACAAAATAAAGAATAATAACAAACAATAACAAATAATAACAAACAATAACAGACAATAACAAACAATAACAAACAATAACAAACAATAACAAATAATAACAAATAATAACGAATAAGAACAAATAATAACAAATAATAAGAAATAATTACAAATAATAACAAAATAAAGAATAAGAACAAACAATAACAACTAATAACAAACAATAACAAATAATAACAAATAATAACAAATAATAACAAACAATAACAAATAATAACAGAATAAAGAATAAGAACAAACAATGACAAATAATAACAAACAATAACAAATAATAACAAAATAAAGAATAAGAACAAACAATAACAAATAATAACAAACAATAACAAATAATAACAAATAATAACAAATAATAACAAACAATAACAAATAATAACAAAATAAAGAATAAGAACAAACAATGACAAATAATAACAAATAATAACAAATCATAACAAATAATAACAAATAATAACAAATAATAACAAATAATAACAAATAATAACAAATAATAACAAATAATAACAAATAATAACAAATAATAACAAATAATAACAAATAATAACAAATAATAACAAATAATAACAAATAACATCAAATAATAACAAATAATAACAAAGAATAACAAATTATATCAAATAATAACAAATAGTAACAAATAATAACAAATAATAACAAGTACAACAAATAATAACAAACAATAACAAATAATGAACAAATAATAATAAATAATTACAAATAAGAGCGAATATTAACAAAAAATAACATAGAATAACAAACAATAACAAATAATAACAACTAACAACAAATAATAATAAATAATTACAATTAAAAACAAATAATAGCAAATAATAACAAAAAATAGAATAAGAACAACAATAACAAATAATAGCGAAATAAAGAATAAGAACAAATAATAAAAAATAATAACAAATAATAACAAACAATAACAAATAATAACAAATAATAACAAACAATAACAAATAATAACAAACAATAACAAATAATAACCAATAATAACAAATAATAACAAATAATAATAAATAATAACAAATAATAACAAATAATAACAAACAATAACAAATAATAACAAATAATAACAAATAATAACAAATAATTACAAACAATAACAAACAATAACAAATAATAACGAATAATAACAAATAATAACAAATAATAACAAACAATAACAAATAATAACAAAATAAAGAATAAGAACAAACAATAACAAATAATAACAAACAATAACAAATAATAACAAATAATAACAAATAATAACAAA
>CAMAOC010000630.1:0-12000 GCA_945859555.1 Megachile ligniseca | reverse complement strand
TTATTATCGCTATAACTGTTTTTATTATGCTTATTCTATTGTTACTATCCCTATTACTCTTGTCTTCATCCTTATAACTATTATTATTATCCTTATTACTATTATTATTATCTCTATAACTGCTCTTATTATCATTCCTACTGTTATTATTATCGCTATAACTGTTACTATTAATCTTATTACTATTATTATTATCCCTATTACCCTTGTATTTATCCGTATTACTATTATTATTAGCGCTATAACTATTATTATTATCCTTATTACTATTATTATTATCTCTATAACTGCTCTTATTATCATTCCTACTGTTATTATTATCGCTATAACTGTTACTATTAATCTTATTACTATTATTATTATCCTTAATAGTATCATTATTATCGCTATAACTGTTATTATTATTCTTGTTAATATTATTATTATCCCTATTCCTCTTGTCTTTCCCCTTATAACTATTATTATTATCGCCATAACTGTTATTATTATCCTTAATACTATTATTATTTTCAGTATAACTGTTATTATTATTCTTATTACTATTGTTACTATCCGTATTACTCTTGTTTTTATCCAAATAACTATGATTATTAATCCTTATTACTATTATTATTATCGCTATAACTGTTATTATTATTCTTATTACTATTACTATTATCCCCATTCCTCTTGTCTTTTTCCTTATAACTACTATTATTATCCTCATTATTATTATTATTATCGCTATAACTGTTATTATTATCCTTATTACTATTATTATTATCGCTATAACGGTTATTATTATTCTTATTACTATTACTGTTATCCCTATTCCTCTTGTCTTTATCCTTATAACTATTATTATTATCCTCATTATTATTATTATTATCGCTATAACTGTTATTATTATCCTTATCACTATTATTATTATCGCTATAACTGTTATTATTATGCTTATTCTATTGTTACTATCCCTATTACTCTTATCTTTATCCTTATAACTATTATTATTATCCTTATTACTATTATTATTATCGCTATAACTGTTATTATTATTCTTGTTACTATTATTACTGTCCGTATTACTCTTGCCTTTATCCTTAATACTATTATTATTATCGCTATAACTGTTATTATTATTCTTGTTACTATTATTATTATCCCTATTCCTCTTGTCTTTCTCCTTATAACTATTATTATTATCGCTAGAACTGTTATTATTATTCTCATTACTATTACTATTATCCCTATTCCTCTTGTCTTTATCCTTACAACTATTATTATTATCCTTATTATTATTTTTATTATCGCTATAACTGTTATTATTATTCTTGTTACTCTTATTATTATCCCTATTCCTCTTGTCTTTCTCCTTATAACTATTATTATTATCGCTATGACTGTTATTATTATTCTTGTTAGTATTATTACTGTCCGTATTACTCTTGCCTTTATCCTTAATACTATTATTATTATCGCTATAACTGTTATTATTATTCTTGTTACTATTATTATTATCCCTATTCCTCTTGTCTTTCTCCTTATAACTATTATTATTATCGCTAGAACTGTTATTATTATTCTCATTACTATTACTATTATCCCTATTCCTCTTGTCTTTATCCTTACAACTATTATTATTATCGCTATAACTGTTATTATTATCCTTAATACTATTATTATTATCGCTATAACTGTTATTATTATTCTTGTTACTCTTATTATTATCCCTATTCCTCTTGTCTTTCTCCTTATAACTATTATTATTATCGCTATAACTGTTATTATTATCGCTATAACTGTTATTATTATTCTTAATACTATTATTATGATCGCTATAACTGTTATTATTATTCTTAATACTATTATTATGATCGCTATAACTGTTATTATTATTCTTGTTACTATTATTATTATCCCTATTCCTCTTGTCTTTCTCCTTATAACTATTATTATTATCCTTATTATTATTATTATTATCGCTATAACTGTTGTTATTATTCTTGTTACTATTTTTATTATCCCTATTCCTCTTGTCTTTCTCCTTATAACTATTATTATTATCCTTATTACTATTATTATTATCTCTATAACTGCTATTATTATCATTCCTACTGTTATTATTATCGCTATAGCTGTTTTTATTATGCTTATTCTATTGTTACTATCCCTATTACTCTTGTCTTCATCCTTATAACTGTTATTATTATTCTTATTATTATTATTATTATTATCGCTATAACTGTTATTATTATCCTTATTTCTATTATTATTATCGCTATAACTGTTATTATTATTCTTATTACTATTACTATTATCCCCATTCCTCATGTCTTTATCCTTATAACTATTATTATTATCCTTATTATTATTATTATTATCGCTATAACTGTTATTATTATCCTTATTACTACTATTATTATCGCTATAACTGTTATTATTATTCTTATTACTATTACTATTATCCCTATTCCTCTTGTCTTTATCCTTATAACTATTATTATTATCCTCATTATTATTATTATTATCGCTATAACTGTTATTATTATCCGCATTATTATTATTATTATCGCTATAACTGTTATTATTATCCTTATTACTATTATTATTATCGCTATAACTGTTATTATTATGCTTATTCTATTGTTACTATCCCTATTACTCTTGTCTATATCCTTATAACTATTATTATTATCCTTAATACTATTATTATTCTCGCTATAACTGTTATTATTATTCTTGTTACTATTATTACTGTCCGTATTACTCTTGCCTTTATCCTTAATACTATTATTATTATCGCTATAACTGTTATTATTATTCTTGTTACTATTATTATTATCCCTATTCCTCTTGTCTTTCTCCTTATAACTATTATTATTATCCTCATTATTATTATTATTATCGCTATAACTGTTGTTATTATTCTTGTTACTATTTTTATTATCCCTATTCCTCTTGTCTTTCTCCTTATAACTATTATTATTATCGCTATAACTGTTATTATTATTCGTATTACTATTACTATTATCCCTATTCTTCTTGTCTTTATCCTTATAACTATTATTATTATCCTTATTATTATTATTATTATTATCGCTATAACTATTATTATTATCCTTATTATTATTATTATTATCGCTATAACTGTTATTATTATCCTTATTACTATTATTCTTATCGCTATAACTGTTATTATTATGCTTATTCTATTGTTACTATACCTATTACTCTTGTCTATATCCTTACAACTATTATTATTATCCTTATTACTATTATTATTATCGCTATAACTGTTATTATAATGTTTATTCTATTGTTACTATCTGTATTACTCTTGCCTTTATCATTATAACTATTATTATTATCGCTATAACTGTTATTATTATGCTTATTCTATTGTTGCTATCTCTATTACTCTTGTCTTTCTCCTTATATCTATTATTATTATCCTTATTATTATTATTATTATCGCTTTAACTGTTATTATTATTCTTGTTACTATTATTATTATCGCTATTCCTCTTGTCTTTATCCTTATAACTATTATTATTATCCTAATTATTATTATTATTATCGCTATAACTGTTGTTATTATTCTTGTTACTATTTTTATTATCCCTATTCCTCTTGTCTTTCTCCTTATAACTAATATTATTATCGCTATAACTGTTATTATTATGCTTACTCTATTGTTACTATCCCTATTACTCTTGTCTATATCCTTATAACTATTATTATTATCCTTATTACTATTATTATTATCGCTATGACTGTTATTATTATTATTATTCTTATTACTATTATCCCTATTCCTCTTGTCTTTATCCTTATAACTATTATTATTATCCTCATTATTATTATTATTATCGCTATAACTGTTATTATTATGCATATTCTATTGTTACTATCCCTATTACTCTTGTCTATATCCTTATAACTATTATTATTATCCTTATTACTATTATTATTATCGCTATAACTGTTATTATTATTCTTGTTAGTATTATTACTGTCCGTATTACTCTTGCCTTTATCCTTAATACCATTATTATTATCGCTATAACTGTTGTTATTATTCTTGTTACTATTTTTATTATCCCTATTCCTCTTGTCTTTCTCCTTATAACTATTATTATTATCGCTATAACTGTTATTATTATACTTATTCTATTGTTACTATCCGTATTACTCTTGCCTTTATCCTTATAACTATTATTATTATCGCTAACACTGTTATTATTATCCTTAATACTATTATTATTATCGCTATAACTGTTTTTATTATGCTTATTCTATTGTTACTATCCCTATTACTCTTGTCTTCATCCTTATAACTATTATTATTATCCTTATTACTATTATTATTATCTCTATAACTGCTCTTATTATCATTCCTACTGTTATTATTATCGCTATAACTGTTACTATTAATCTTATTACTATTATTATTATCCCTATTACCCTTGTATTTATCCGTATTACTATTATTATTAGCGCTATAACTATTATTATTATCCTTATTACTATTATTATTATCTCTATAACTGCTCTTATTATCATTCCTACTGTTATTATTATCGCTATAACTGTTACTATTAATCTTATTACTATTATTATTATCCCTATTACCCTTGTATTTATCCGTATTACTATTATTATTATCGCTATAACTGTTATTATTATCCTTAATAGTATCATTATTATCGCTATAACTGTTATTATTATTCTTGTTACTATTATTATTATCCCTATTCCTCTTGTCTTTCCCCTTATAACTATTATTATTATCCTTAATACTATTATTACTATCAGTATAACTGTTATTATTATTCTTATTACTATTACTATTATCCCCATTCCTCTTGTCTTTATCCTTATAACTACTATTATTATCCTCATTATTATTATTATTATCGCTATAACTGTTATTATTATTATTATTACTATTATTATTATCGCTTTAACTGTTATTATTATTCTTAATACTATTATTATGATCGCTATAACTGTTATTATTATTCTTGTTACTATTATTATTATCCCTATTCCTCTTGTCTTTCTCCTTATAACTATTATTATTATCGCTATAACTGTTATTATTATTCGTATTACTATTACTATTATCCCTATTCTTCTTGTCTTTATCCTTATAACTATTATTATTATCCTTATTATTATTATTATTATTATCGCTATAACTATTATTATTATCCTTATTATTATTATTATTATCGCTATAACTGTTATTATTATCCTTATTACTATTATTCTTATCGCTATAACTGTTATTATTATGCTTATTCTATTGTTACTATACCTGTTACTCTTGTCTATATCCTTACAACTATTATTATTATCCTTATTACTATTATTATTATCGCTATAACTGTTATTATAATGTTTATTCTATTGTTACTATCTGTATTACTCTTGCCTTTATCATTATAACTATTATTATTATCGCTATAACTGTTATTATTATGCTTATTCTATTGTTACTATCTCTATTACTCTTGTCTTTCTCCTTATATCTATTATTATTATCCTTATTATTATTATTATTATCGCTTTAACTGTTACTATTATTCTTGTTACTATTATTATTATCGCTATTCCTCTTGTCTTTATCCTTATAACTATTATTATTATCCTAATTATTATTATTATTATCGCTATAACTGTTGTTATTATTCTTGTTACTATTTTTATTATCCCTATTCCTCTTGTCTTTCTCCTTATAACTAATATTATTATCGCTATAACTGTTATTATTATGCTTACTCTATTGTTACTATCCCTATTACTCTTGTCTATATCCTTATAACTATTATTATTATCCTTATTACTATTATTATAATCGCTATGACTGTTATTATTATTATTATTCTTATTACTATTATCCCTATTCCTCTTGTCTTTATCCTTATAACTATTATTATTATCCTCATTATTATTATTATTATCGCTATAACTGTTATTATTATGCATATTCTATTGTTACTATCCCTATTACTCTTGTCTATATCCTTATAACTATTATTATTATCCTCATTACTATTATTATTATCGCTATAACTGTTATTATTATTCTTGTTAGTATTATTACTGTCCGTATTACTCTTGCCTTTATCCTTAATACCATTATTATTATCGCTATAACTGTTGTTATTATTCTTGTTACTATTTTTATTATCCCTATTCCTCTTGTCTTTCTCCTTATAACTATTATTATTATCGCTATAACTGTTATTATTATACTTATTCTATTGTTACTATCCGTATTACTCTTGCCTTTATCCTTATAACTATTATTATTATCGCTAACACTGTTATTATTATCCTTAATACTATTATTATTATCGCTATAACTGTTTTTATTATGCTTATTCTATTGTTACTATCCCTATTACTCTTGTCTTCATCCTTATAACTATTATTATTATCCTTATTACTATTATTATTATCTCTATAACTGCTCTTATTATCATTCCTACTGTTATTATTATCGCTATAACTGTTACTATTAATCTTATTACTATTATTATTATCCCTATTACCCTTGTATTTATCCGTATTACTATTATTATTAGCGCTATAACTATTATTATTATCCTTATTACTATTATTATTATCTCTATAACTGCTCTTATTATCATTCCTACTGTTATTATTATCGCTATAACTGTTACTATTAATCTTATTACTATTATTATTATCCTTAATAGTATCATTATTATCGCTATAACTGTTATTATTATTCTTGTTAATATTATTATTATCCCTATTCCTCTTGTCTTTCCCCTTATAACTATTATTATTATCGCCATAACTGTTATTATTATCCTTAATACTATTATTATTTTCAGTATAACTGTTATTATTATTCTTATTACTATTGTTACTATCCGTATTACTCTTGTTTTTATCCAAATAACTATGATTATTAATCCTTATTACTATTATTATTATCGCTATAACTGTTATTATTATTCTTATTACTATTACTATTATCCCCATTCCTCTTGTCTTTTTCCTTATAACTACTATTATTATCCTCATTATTATTATTATTATCGCTATAACTGTTATTATTATCCTTATTACTATTATTATTATCGCTATAACGGTTATTATTATTCTTATTACTATTACTGTTATCCCTATTCCTCTTGTCTTTATCCTTATAACTATTATTATTATCCTCATTATTATTATTATTATCGCTATAACTGTTATTATTATCCTTATCACTATTATTATTATCGCTATAACTGTTATTATTATGCTTATTCTATTGTTACTATCCCTATTACTCTTATCTTTATCCTTATAACTATTATTATTATCCTTATTACTATTATTATTATCGCTATAACTGTTATTATTATTCTTGTTACTATTATTACTGTCCGTATTACTCTTGCCTTTATCCTTAATACTATTATTATTATCGCTATAACTGTTATTATTATTCTTGTTACTATTATTATTATCCCTATTCCTCTTGTCTTTCTCCTTATAACTATTATTATTATCGCTAGAACTGTTATTATTATTCTCATTACTATTACTATTATCCCTATTCCTCTTGTCTTTATCCTTACAACTATTATTATTATCCTTATTATTATTTTTATTATCGCTATAACTGTTATTATTATTCTTGTTACTCTTATTATTATCCCTATTCCTCTTGTCTTTCTCCTTATAACTATTATTATTATCGCTATGACTGTTATTATTATTCTTGTTAGTATTATTACTGTCCGTATTACTCTTGCCTTTATCCTTAATACTATTATTATTATCGCTATAACTGTTATTATTATTCTTGTTACTATTATTATTATCCCTATTCCTCTTGTCTTTCTCCTTATAACTATTATTATTATCGCTAGAACTGTTATTATTATTCTCATTACTATTACTATTATCCCTATTCCTCTTGTCTTTATCCTTACAACTATTATTATTATCGCTATAACTGTTATTATTATCCTTAATACTATTATTATTATCGCTATAACTGTTATTATTATTCTTGTTACTCTTATTATTATCCCTATTCCTCTTGTCTTTCTCCTTATAACTATTATTATTATCGCTATAACTGTTATTATTATCGCTATAACTGTTATTATTATTCTTAATACTATTATTATGATCGCTATAACTGTTATTATTATTCTTGTTACTATTATTATTATCCCTATTCCTCTTGTCTTTCTCCTTATAACTATTATTATTATCCTTATTATTATTATTATTATCGCTATAACTGTTGTTATTATTCTTGTTACTATTTTTATTATCCCTATTCCTCTTGTCTTTCTCCTTATAACTATTATTATTATCCTTATTACTATTATTATTATCTCTATAACTGCTATTATTATCATTCCTACTGTTATTATTATCGCTATAGCTGTTTTTATTATGCTTATTCTATTGTTACTATCCCTATTACTCTTGTCTTCATCCTTATAACTGTTATTATTATTCTTATTATTATTATTATTATTATCGCTATAACTGTTATTATTATCCTTATTTCTATTATTATTATCGCTATAACTGTTATTATTATTCTTATTACTATTACTATTATCCCCATTCCTCTTGTCTTTATCCTTATAACTATTATTATTATCCTTATTATTATTATTATTATCGCTATAACTGTTATTATTATCCTTATTACTACTATTATTATCGCTATAACTGTTATTATTATTCTTATTACTATTACTATTATCCCTATTCCTCTTGTCTTTATCCTTATAACTATTATTATTATCCTCATTATTATTATTATTATCGCTATAACTGTTATTATTATCCTCATTATTATTATTATTATCGCTATAACTGTTATTATTATCCTTATTACTATTATTATTATCGCTATAACTGTTATTATTATGCTTATTCTATTGTTACTATCCCTATTACTCTTGTCTATATCCTTATAACTATTATTATTATCCTTAATACTATTATTATTCTCGCTATAACTGTTATTATTATTCTTGTTACTATTATTACTGTCCGTATTACTCTTGCCTTTATCCTTAATACTATTATTATTATCGCTATAACTGTTATTATTATTCTTGTTACTATTATTATTATCCCTATTCCTCCTGTCTTTCTCCTTATAACTATTATTATTATCCTCATTATTATTATTATTATCGCTATAACTGTTGTTATTATTCTTGTTACTATTTTTATTATCCCTATTCCTCTTGTCTTTCTCCTTATAACTATTATTATTATCGCTATAACTGTTATTATTATTCGTATTACTATTACTATTATCCCTATTCTTCTTGTCTTTATCCTTATAACTATTATTATTATCCTTATTATTATTATTATTATTATCGCTATAACTATTATTATTATCCTTATTATTATTATTATCGCTATAACTGTTATTATTATCCTTATTACTATTATTCTTATCGCTATAACTGTTATTATTATGCTTATTCTATTGTTACTATACCTATTACTCTTGTCTATATCCTTACAACTATTATTATTATCCTTATTACTATTATTATTATCGCTATAACTGTTATTATAATGTTTATTCTATTGTTACTATCTGTATTACTCTTGCCTTTATCATTATAACTATTATTATTATCGCTATAACTGTTATTATTATGCTTATTCTATTGTTGCTATCTCTATTACTCTTGTCTTTCTCCTTATATCTATTATTATTATCCTTATTATTATTATTATTATCGCTTTAACTGTTATTATTATTCTTGTTACTATTATTATTATCGCTATTCCTCTTGTCTTTATCCTTATAACTATTATTATTATCCTAATTATTATTATTATTATCGCTATAACTGTTGTTATTATTCTTGTTACTATTTTTATTATCCCTATTCCTCTTGTCTTTCTCCTTATAACTAATATTATTATCCTCATTATTATTATTATTATCGCTATAACTGTTATTATTATGCATATTCTATTGTTACTATCCCTATTACTCTTGTCTATATCCTTATAACTATTATTATTATCCTTATTACTATTATTATTATCGCTATAACTGTTATTATTATTCTTGTTAGTATTATTACTGTCCGTATTACTCTTGCCTTTATCCTTAATACCATTATTATTATCGCTATAACTGTTGTTATTATTCTTGTTACTATTTTTATTATCCCTATTCCTCTTGTCTTTCTCCTTATAACTATTATTATTATCGCTATAACTGTTATTATTATACTTATTCTATTGTTACTATCCGTATTACTCTTGCCTTTATCCTTATAACTATTATTATTATCGCTAACACTGTTATTACTATCCTTAATACTATTATTATTATCGCTATAACTGTTTTTATTATGCTTATTCTATTGTTACTATCCCTATTACTCTTGTCTTCATCCTTATAACTATTATTATTATCCTTATTACTATTATTATTATCTCTATAACTGCTCTTATTATCATTCCTACTGTTATTATTATCGCTATAACTGTTACTATTAATCTTATTACTATTATTATTATCCCTATTACCCTTGTATTTATCCGTATTACTATTATTATTAGCGCTATAACTATTATTATTATCCTTATTACTATTATTATTATCTCTATAACTGCTCTTATTATCATTCCTACTGTTATTATTATCGCTATAACTGTTTCTATTAATCTTATTACTATTATTATTATCCCTATTACCCTTGTATTTATCCGTATTACTATTATTATTATCGCTATAACTGTTATTATTATCCTTAATAGTATCATTATTATCGCTATAACTGTTATTATTATTCTTGTTACTATTATTATTATCCCTATTCCTCTTGTCTTTCCCCTTATAACTATTATTATTATCGCCATAACTGTTATTATTATCCTTAATACTATTATTATTTTCAGTATAACTGTTATTATTATTCTTATTACTATTGTTACTATCCGTATTACTCTTGTTTTTATCCAAATAACTATGATTATTAATCCTTATTTCTATTATTATTATCGCTATAACTGTTATTATTATTTTTATTACTATTACTATTATCCCCATTCCTCTTGTCTTTATCCTTATAACTACTATTATTATCCTAATTATTATTATTATTATCGCTATAACTGTTATTATTATCCTTATTACTATTATTATTATCGCTATAACGGTTATTATTATTCTTATTACTATTACTGTTATCCCTATTCCTCTTGTCTTTATCCTTATAACTATTATTATTATCCTCATTATTATTATTATTATCGCTATAACTGTTATTATTATCCTTATCACTATTATTATTATCGCTATAACTGTTATTATTATGCTTATTCTATTGTTACTATCCCTATTACTCTTATCTTTATCCTTATAACTATTATTATTATCCTTATTACTATTATTATTATCGCTATAACTGTTATTATTATTCTTGTTACTATTATTACTGTCCGTATTACTCTTGCCTTTATCCTTAATACTATTATTATTATCGCTATAACTGTTATTATTATTCTTGTTACTATTATTATTATCCCTATTCCTCTTGTCTTTCTCCTTATAACTATTATTATTATCGCTAGAACTGTTATTATTATTCTCATTACTATTACTATTATCCCTATTCCTCTTGTCTTTATCCTTACAACTATTATTATTATCCTTATTATTATTTTTATTATCGCTATAACTGTTATTATTATTCTTGTTACTCTTATTATTATCCCTATTCCTCTTGTCTTTCTCCTTATAACTATTATTATTATCGCTATGACTGTTATTATTATTCTTGTTAGTATTATTACTGTCCGTATTACTCTTGCCTTTATCCTTAATACTATTATTATTATCGCTATAACTGTTATTATTATTCTTGTTACTATTATTATTATCCCTATTCCTCTTGTCTTTCTCCTTATAACTATTATTATTATCGCTAGAACTGTTATTATTATTCTCATTACTATTACTATTATCCCTATTCCTCTTGT
>CAMAOC010000629.1:0-12000 GCA_945859555.1 Megachile ligniseca | reverse complement strand
CTATCCCTATTACTCTTGTCTTCATCCATATAACTATTATTATTATCCTTATTACTATTATTATTATCCTTATTCTATTATTATTATCCCTGTTCCTCTTGTCTTTATTCTTATAACTATCATTATTACTCTTATTACTATTATTATTATCGCTATAACTGTTATTATTATCATTATTACTCTTATTATTATTCTTATTACTATTATTATTATCCCTATTCGTCTTGTCTTTATCCTTATAACTATTACTATTATCCTTATAATTATTATCGATATAACTGTTATTACTATCCTTATTCTATTGTTACTATCCGCATTACTCTTGCCTTTATCCTTATAACTAGTATTATTATCCTTATTACCATTATTATTATCTCTATAACTGTTATTATTATCTTCATTCTATTATTACTATCCCCATTCCTCTTGTCTTTATCCTTATTACTATTATTATTATCGCTATAAATGTTATTATTATCCTTATTCTATTGTTACTATCCGTATTACTCTTGTCTTTATCCTTATAACTATTATTATTATCCTTATTCTATTATTATTATCCCTATTCCTCTTGTCTTTATTCTTATAAATATCATTATTATCCTTATTACTATTATTATTATCTCTATATCTGTTATTATTATCTTCATTCTATTATTACTATTCCTATTCCTCTTGTCTTTATCCTTATTACTATTATTATTATCGCTACAAATGTTATTATTATCCTTATTCTATTATTACTATCCCTATTCCTCTTGTCTTTATTCTTATAACTATCATTATTATCCTTATTATTATTATTAGTATCGATATAACTGTTATTATTATCCTTATTCTATTGTTACTAACCGTATTACTCTTGCCTTTATCCTTATTACTACTATTACTATCCTTATTCTATTGTTACTATCCGTATTACTCTTGTCTTTATCCTTATAACTATTATTACTATCCTTATTCTATTATTATTATCCCTATTCCTCTTGTCTTTATTCTTATAAATATCATTATTATCCTTGTTACTATTATTATTATCGCTATAACTGTTATTATTATCATTATTACTCATATTATTATTCTTCTTACTATTATTATTATCCCTATTCCTCGTATCTTTATCCTTATAACTATTACTATTATCCTTATTATTATTATTATCATTATCCCTATAACTATTATTACAATCCTTTATTCTATTGTTACTATCCGTATTACTCTTGTCTTTATCCTTATAACTATTATTATTATCGCTATAACTGTTACTATTATTCTTATTCTACTGTTACTATCCGTATTACTCTTGCCTTTATCCTTATATCTTTTATTATTGTCCTTATTACCATTATATTATCTCTATGACTGTTATTATTATCTTCATTCTATTATTACTATCCCCATTCCTCTTGTCTTTATCCTTATAACTACTATGACTATCCTTATTCTATTGTTACTATCCGTATTACTCTTGCCTTCATCCTTATAACTACTATTACTATCCTTATTCTATTGTTACTATCCCTATTCCTCTTGTCTTTATTCTTATAATTATCATTATTATCCTTATTCTTATTATTTATTATCCCTATTCCTCGTGTCTTTATCCTTATAACTATTACTATTATCCTTATTATTATTATTATTATCGCTATAAACTGTTATTATTATCCATATTCCGTTGTTACTATCCCTATTACTCTTGTCTTCATTCGTATAACTATTATTATTATCCTTATTACTATTATTAGTATCGCTATAACTGTTATTATTATCATTATTACTCTTATTATTATTCTTATTACTATCATTATTATCCCTATTCCTCTTGTCTTTATCCTTATAACTGTTACTATTATCCTTATTATTATTATCGATATAACTGTTATTACTATCCTTATTCTATTGTTACTATCCGTATTACTCTTGCCTTTATCCTTATAACTACTATTACTATCCTTATTCTATTGTTACTATCCGTATTACTCGTGTCTTTATCCTTATAACTGTTATTATTATCCTTATTCTATTGTTACTATCCGTATTACTCTTGTCCTTATCCTTATAACTACTATTGCTATCCTTATTCTATTGTTACTATCCGTATTACTCTTGCCTTTATCCTTATAACTACTATTACTATCCTTATTCTATTGTTACTATCCGTATTACTCGTGTCTTTATCCTTATAACTGTTATTATTATCCTTATTCTATTGTTACTATCCGTATTACTCTTGTCCTTATCCTTATAACTATTATTATTATCCTTATTACTATTATTATTATCACTATAACTGTTATTATTATCATTATTACTCTTATTATTATTCTTATTACTATTATTATTATCCCTATTCCTCGTGTCTTTATCATTATATCTATTACTATTATCCTTATTATTATTATTATTATCGATATAACTGTTATTATTATCCTTATTCTATTGTTACTATCCGTATTACTCTTGCCTTTATCCTTATAACTACTATCACTATCCTTATTCTATTGTTACTATCCGTATTACTCTTGCCTTTATCCTTATAAACTACCTTTACTATCCTTATTCTATTGTTACTATCCGTATTACTCTTGCCTTTATCCTTATAACTATTATTATTATCATCGGTATAACTGTTATTATTATCCTTATTATTACTATTATTATCGATATAACTGTTATTATTATCCTTATTCTATTGTTACTATCCGCATTACACTTGCCTTTATCCTTATAACTATTATTATTATCCTTCTTATTTTTATTATTATCGATATAACTGTTATTATTATCCTTTATTCTATTGTTACTATCCGTATTACTCTTGCCTTTATCCTTATAACTATTATTACTATCCTTATTCTATTGTTACTATCCGTATTACTCTTGCCTTTATCCTTATAACTACTATTACTATCCCTATTCTATTGTTACTATCCCTATTACTCTTGTCTTCATCCGTATAACTATTATTATTATCCTTATTACTATTATTATTATCGCTATAACTGTTATTATTATCCTTATTCTATTATTATTATCCCTATTCCTCTTGTCTTTATTCTTATAACTATCATTATTATCCTTATTACTATTATTATTATCGCTATAACTGTTATTATTATCATTATTACTCATATTATTATTCTTATTACTATTATTATTATCCCTATTCCTCGTGTCTTTATCCTTATAACTATTACTATTATCCTTATTATTATTATTATTATCGATATAGCTGTTATTATTATCCTTATTCTATTGTTACTATCCGTATTACTCTTGCCTTTATCCCTATAACTATTATTACTATCCTTATCCTATTGTTACTATCCGTATTACTCTTGTCTTTATCCTTATAACTATTATTATTATCCTTATTACTATTATTATTATTGCTATAACTGTTATTATTATCCTTATTCTATTATTATTATCCCTATTCCTCTTGTCTTTATTCTTATAACTATCATTTTTATCCTTATTACTATTATTATTATCGCTATAACTGTTATTATTATCATTAATACTCTTATTATTATTCTTATTGCTATTATTATTATCCCTATAACTGTTATAATTATCCTTATTCTATTGTTACTATCCGTATTACTTTTGTAATTTCTCCTTATAACTATTATTCTCATACTTATTACTATTATTATTATCTTTATAAATGTTATTATTATCCTTATTCTATTGTTACTATCCGTATTAATCTTGCCTTTATCCTTATATACTCTTATTACTATCCTTATTCTATTATTATTATCCCTATTCCTCTTGTCTTTTATTCTTATAAATATCATTATTATCCTTATTACTATTATTATTATCGCTATAACTGTTATTATTATCATTATTACTCATATTATTATTCTTATTACTATTATTATTATCCCTATTCCTCGTGTCTTTATCCTTATAACTATTACTATTATCCTTTATTATTATTATTATTATCGATATAAACTGTTATTATTATCCTTATTCTATTGTTACTATCCGTATTACTCTTGCCTTTATCCCTATAACTATTATTACTATCCTTATCCTATTGTTACTATCCGTATTACTCTTGTCTTTATCCTTATAACTATTATTATTATCGCTATAACTGTTACTATTATTCTTATTCTACTGTTACTATCCGTATTACTCTTGCCTTTATCCTTATAACTTTTATTATTATCCTTATTCTATTATAATTATCCCTATTCCTCTTGTCTATATTCTTATAAATATCATTATTATCCTTATTACTATTATTATTATCGCTATAACTGTTATTATTATCATTATTACTCATGTTATTATTCTTATTACTATTATTATTATCCCTATTCCTCTTGTCTTTATTCTTGTAACTATCATTATTATCCTTATTACTATTATTATTATCGATATAACTGTTATTATTATCCTTATTCTATTGTTACTATCCGTATTACTCTTGCCTTTATCCTTGTAACTACTATTACTATCCTTATTCTATTGTTACTATCTGTATTATTCTTGTCTTTACTCTTATAACTATTATTATTATCCTTATTATTATTGTTATTATCGCTATAACTGTTACTATTATCCTTATTCTATTGTTACTATCCGTATTACTCTTGTATTTACCGTTATAACTATTATTCTCATACTTATAACTATTATTATTACCCTTCTTATTACTATTATTATCGATATAACTGTTATTATCATCCTTATTCTATTGTTACTATCCGCATTACTATTGTCTTTATCCTTATAACTATTATTACTATCTTTATTCTATTGTTACTATCCGTATTACTCTTGTCTTTATCCTTATAACTATTATTATTATCGCTATAACTGTTACTATTATTCTTATTCTACTGTTACTATCCGTATTACTCTTGCCTTTATCCTTATATCTTTTATTATTGTCCTTATTACCATTATTATTATCTCTATGACTGTTATTATTATCTTCATTCTATTATTACTATCCCCATTCCTCTTGTCTTTATCCTTATAACTACTATGACTATCCTTATTCTATTGTTACTATCCGTATTACTCTTGCCTTCATCCTTATAACTACTATTACTATCCTTATTCTATTGTTACTATCCCTATTCCTCTTGTCTTTATTCTTATAATTATCATTATTATCCTTATTCTTATTATTATTATCCCTATTCCTCGTGTCTTTATCCTTATAACTATTACTATTATCCTTATTATTATTATTATTATCGCTATAACTGTTATTATTATCCATATTCCGTTGTTACTATCCCTATTACTCTTGTCTTCATTCGTATAACTATTATTATTATCCTTATTACTATTATTAGTATCGCTATAACTGTTATTATTATCATTATTACTCTTATTATTATTCTTATTACTATCATTATTATCCCTATTCCTCTTGTCTTTATCCTTATAACTGTTACTATTATCCTTATTATTATTATCGATATAACTGTTATTACTATCCTTATTCTATTGTTACTATCCGTATTACTCTTGCCTTTATCCTTATAACTACTATTACTATCCTTATTCTATTGTTACTATCCGTATTACTCGTGTCTTTATCCTTATAACTGTTATTATTATCCTTATTCTATTGTTACTATCCGTATTACTCTTGTCCTTATCCTTATAACTACTATTGCTATCCTTATTCTATTGTTACTATCCGTATTACTCTTGCCTTTATCCTTATAACTACTATTACTATCCTTATTCTATTGTTACTATCCGTATTACTCGTGTCTTTATCCTTATAACTGTTATTATTATCCTTATTCTATTGTTACTATCCGTATTACTCTTGTCCTTATCCTTATAACTATTATTATTATCCTTATTACTATTATTATTATCACTATAACTGTTATTATTATCATTATTACTCTTATTATTATTCTTATTACTATTATTATTATCCCTATTCCTCGTGTCTTTATCATTATATCTATTACTATTATCCTTATTATTATTATTATTATCGATATAACTGTTATTATTATCCTTATTCTATTGTTACTATCCGTATTACTCTTGCCTTTATCCTTATAACTACTATCACTATCCTTATTCTATTGTTACTATCCGTATTACTCTTGCCTTTATCCTTATAACTACCTTTACTATCCTTATTCTATTGTTACTATCCGTATTACTCTTGCCTTTATCCTTATAACTATTATTATTATCATCGGTATAACTGTTATTATTATCCTTATTATTACTATTATTATCGATATAACTGTTATTATTATCCTTATTCTATTGTTACTATCCGCATTACACTTGCCTTTATCCTTATAACTATTATTATTATCCTTCTTATTTTTATTATTATCGATATAACTGTTATTATTATCCTTATTCTATTGTTACTATCCGTATTACTCTTGCCTTTATCCTTATAACTATTATTACTATCCTTATTCTATTGTTACTATCCGTATTACTCTTGCCTTTATCCTTATAACTACTATTACTATCCCTATTCTATTGTTACTATCCCTATTACTCTTGTCTTCATCCGTATAACTATTATTATTATCCTTATTACTATTATTATTATCGCTATAACTGTTATTATTATCCTTATTCTATTATTATTATCCCTATTCCTCTTGTCTTTATTCTTATAACTATCATTATTATCCTTATTACTATTATTATTATCGCTATAACTGTTATTATTATCATTATTACTCATATTATTATTCTTATTACTATTATTATTATCCCTATTCTTCGTGTCTTTATCCTTATAACTATTACTATTATCCTTATTATTATTATTATTATCGATATAGCTGTTATTATTATCCTTATTCTATTGTTACTATCCGTATTACTCTTGCCTTTATCCCTATAACTATTATTACTATCCTTATCCTATTGTTACTATCCGTATTACTCTTGTCTTTATCCTTATAACTATTATTATTATCCTTATTACTATTATTATTATTGCTATAACTGTTATTATTATCCTTATTCTATTATTATTATCCCTATTCCTCTTGTCTTTATTCTTATAACTATCATTTTTATCCTTATTACTATTATTATTATCGCTATAACTGTTATTATTATCATTAATACTCTTATTATTATTCTTATTGCTATTATTATTATCCCTATAACTGTTATAATTATCCTTATTCTATTGTTACTATCCGTATTACTTTTGTATTTCTCCTTATAACTATTATTCTCATACTTATTACTATTATTATTATCTTTATAAATGTTATTATTATCCTTATTCTATTGTTACTATCCGTATTAATCTTGCCTTTATCCTTATAACTCTTATTACTATCCTTATTCTATTATTATTATCCCTATTCCTCTTGTCTTTATTCTTATAAATATCATTATTATCCTTATTACTATTATTATTATCGCTATAACTGTTATTATTATCATTATTACTCATATTATTATTCTTATTACTATTATTATTATCCCTATTCCTCGTGTCTTTATCCTTATAACTATTACTATTATCCTTATTATTATTATTATTATCGATATAACTGTTATTATTATCCTTATTCTATTGTTACTATCCGTATTACTCTTGCCTTTATCCCTATAACTATTATTACTATCCTTATCCTATTGTTACTATCCGTATTACTCTTGTCTTTATCCTTATAACTATTATTATTATCGCTATAACTGTTACTATTATTCTTATTCTACTGTTACTATCCGTATTACTCTTGCCTTTATCCTTATAACTTTTATTATTATCCTTATTCTATTATAATTATCCCTATTCCTCTTGTCTATATTCTTATAAATATCATTATTATCCTTATTACTATTATTATTATCGCTATAACTGTTATTATTATCATTATTACTCATGTTATTATTCTTATTACTATTATTATTATCCCTATTCCTCTTGTCTTTATTCTTGTAACTATCATTATTATCCTTATTACTATTATTATTATCGATATAACTGTTATTATTATCCTTATTCTATTGTTACTATCCGTATTACTCTTGCCTTTATCCTTGTAACTACTATTACTATCCTTATTCTATTGTTACTATCTGTATTATTCTTGTCTTTACTCTTATAACTATTATTATTATCCTTATTATTATTGTTATTATCGCTATAACTGTTACTATTATCCTTATTCTATTGTTACTATCCGTATTACTCTTGTATTTACCGTTATAACTATTATTCTCATACTTATAACTATTATTATTACCCTTCTTATTACTATTATTATCGATATAACTGTTATTATCATCCTTATTCTATTGTTACTATCCGCATTACTATTGTCTTTATCCTTATAACTATTATTACTATCTTTATTCTATTGTTACTATCCGTATTACTGTTGTCTTTATCCTTATTATTATTATTATTATTATCGCCATAACTGTTATTATTATCCTTATTCTATTGTTACTATCCGTATTACTCTTGTCTTCATCCTTATAACTATTATTATTATCCTTATTACTATTATTATTATCCTTATTATTATTGTAATTATCGCTATAACTGTTACTATTATCCTTATTTAATTGTTGCTATCCGTATTACTCTTGTATTTACCCCTATAACTATTATTCTCATACCTATTACTATTATTATTATCTTTATAAATGTTATTATTATCCTTATTCTATTGTTACTATCCGTATCCTCTTGCCTTTATTCTTATAAATATCATTATTATCCTTATTACTATTATTATTATCGCTATAACTGTTATTATTATCATTATTCTATTGTTACTATCCGCATTACTCTTGTCTTCATCCTTATAACTATTATTATTATCCTTATTACTATTATTATTATCCTTATTCTATTATTATTATCCCTATTCCTCTTGTCTTTATTCTTATAACTATCATTATTATCCTTATTATTATTATTATTATCGATATAACTGTTATTATCATCCTTATTCTATTGTTACTATCCGTATTACTCTTGCCTTTATCCTTATAACTACTATTACTATCCTTATTCTATTGTTACTATCCGTATTACTCTTGTCTTTATCCTTATAGCTATTATTACTATCTTTATTCTATTGTTACTATCCGTATTACTGTTGTCTTTATCCTTATAACTATTATTATTATCCTTATTCTATTGTTACTATCCGTATTACTCTTGCCTTTATCCTTATAACTATTATTACTATCCTTATTCTATTATTATTATCCCTATTCCTCTTGTCTTTATTCTTATAAATATCATTATTATCCTTATTACTATTATTATTATCGCTATAACTGTTATTATTATCATTATTACTCATATTATTATTCTTATTACTATTATTATTATCCCTATTCCTCGTGTCTTTATCCTTATAACTATTACTATTATCCTTATTATTATTATTATTATCGATATAGCTGTTATTATTATCCTTATTCTATTGTTACTATCCGTATTACTCTTGCCTTTATCCCTATAACTATTATTACTATCCTTATCCTATTGTTACTATCCGTATTACTCTTGTCTTTATCCTTATAACTACTATTACTATCCTTATTCTATTATTATTATGCCTATTCCTCTTGTCTTTATTCTTATAACTATCATTATTATCCTTATTACTATTATTATTATCGCTATAACTGTTACTATTATTCTTATTCTACTGTTACTGTCCGTATTACTCTTGCCTTTATCCTTATAACTTTTATTATTATCCTTATTACCATTATTATTATTTCCATAACTGTTATTATTATCTTCATTCTATTATTACTATCCCTATACCTCTTGTCTTCATCCTTATTACTATTATTATTATCGCTATAACTGTTATTATTATCCATATTCTGTTGTTACTATCCCCATTACTCTTGTCTTCATCCTTATAACTATTATTATTATCCTTATTACTATTATTATTATCCTTATTCTATTATTATTATCCCTATTCCTCTTGTCTTTATTCTTATAACTATTATTATTATCCTTATTCTATTATTACTATCCGTATCCTCTTGTCTTTATTCTTATAAATATCATTATTATCCTTATTACTATTATTATTATCGCTATAACTGTTATTATTATCCATATTCTGTTGTTACTATCCCCATTACTCTTGTCTTCATGCTTATAACTATTATTATTATCCTTATTACTATTATTATTATCCTTATTCTATTATTATTATCCCTATTCCTCTTGTCTATATTCTTATAACTATTATTATTATCCTTCTTATTACTATTATTATCGCCATAACTGTTATTATTATCCTTATTCTATTGTTACTATCCGTATTACTCTTGCCTTTATCCTTATAACTATTATTATTATCCTTATTCTATTATTACTATCCCTATTCCTCTTGTCTTGATACTTATAACTATTATTATTATCCTTCTTATTACTATTATTATCGCCATAACTGTTATTATTATCCTTATTCTATTGTTACTATCCGTATTACTCTTGCCTTTATCCTTATAACTATTATTACTATCCTTATTCTATTATTATTATCCCTATTCCTCTTGTCTTTATCCTTAGGACTATTACTATTATCCTTATTATTATTATCGATATAACTGTTATTACTACCCTTATTCTATTGTTACTATCCGTATTACTCTTGCATTTATCCTTATAACTTCTATTACTATCCTTATTCTATTGTTACTATCCGTACTACTCTTGCCTTTATCCTTATAACTACTATTACTATCCTTATTCTATTGTTACTATCCGTACTACTCTTGCCTTTATCCTTATAACTATTATTATTATCGCTATAACTGTTACTATTATTCTTATTCTACTGTTACTATCCGTATTACTCTTGCCTTTATCCTTATAACTTTTATTATTATCCTTATTACCATTATTATTATCTCCATAACTGTTATTATTATCTTCATTCCATTATTACTATCCCTATACCTCTTGTCTTCATCCTTATTACTATTATTATTATCGCTATAACTGTTATTATTATCCATATTCTGTTGTTACTATCCCCATTACTCTTGTCTTCATGCTTATAACTATTATTATTATCCTTATTACTATTATTATTATCCTTATTCTATTATTATTATCCCTATTCCTCTTGTCTATATTCTTATAACTATTATTATTATCCTTCTTATTACTATTATTATCGCCATAACTGTTATTATTATCCTTATTCTATTGTTACTATCCGTATTACTCTTGTCTTTATCCTTATAACTATTATTATTATCCTTATTATTATTGTTATTATCGCTATAACTGTTACTATTATCTTTATTCTATTGTTACTATCCGTATTACTCTTGTATTTATCCTTATAACTATTATTCTCATACTTATTACTATTATTATTATCTTTATATATATTATTATTATCCTTATTCTATTGTTACTATCCGTATTACTCTTGCCTTTATCCTTACAACTATTATTACTATCCTTATTCTATTATTATTATCCCTATTCCTCTTGTCTTTATTCTTATAACTATCATTATTATCCCTATTACTATTATTATTATCGCTATAACTGTTATTATTATCATTATTACTCATATTATTATTCTTATTACTATTATTATTATCCATATTCCTCGTGTCTTTATCCTTATAGCTATTATTACTATCTTTATTCTATTGTTACTATCCGTATTACTGTTGTCTTTATCCTTATAACTATTATTATTATACTTATTACTATTATTATTATCGCTATAACTGTTATTATTATCATTATTACTCATATTATTATTCTTATTACTATTATTATTATCCCTATTCCTCGTGTCTTTATCCTTATAGCTATTATTACTATCTTTATTCTATTGTTACTATCCGTATTCCTTTTGTCTTTATTCTTATAAATATCATTATTATCCTTATTACTATTATTATTATCCCTATTCCTCGTGTCTTTATCCTTATAACTATTACTATTATCCTTATTATTATTATTATTATCGATATAACTGTTATTATTAT
>CAMAOC010000628.1:0-13000 GCA_945859555.1 Megachile ligniseca | reverse complement strand
ATAATAGAATAAGGATAATAATAACAGTCATAGCGATAATAATAATAGTAGAGGGGATAATAATAATAGTTATAGCGATAATAATAATAGTAATAAGGATAATAATAATAGTTATAAGGATAAATAGAAGAGTAATAGGGATAGTAATAATAGAATAAGGATAATAATAACAGTCATTGCGATAATAATAATAGTAATAAGGATAATAATAATAGTTATAGCGATAATAATAATAGTAATAAGGATAATAATAATAGTTATAAGGATAAAGACAAGAGTAATAGGGATAGTAATAATAGAATAAGGATAATAATAACAGTCATAGCGATAACAATAATAGTAATAAGCATAATAATAATAGTTATAGGGATAGAGACAAGAGTAATAGGGATAGTAATAATAGAATAAGGATAATAATAACAGTCATAGCCATAATAATAATAATAGTAATGAGGATAACAATAATAGTTATAGAGATAATAATACTAGTAATAAGGATAATAATAACAGTTATAGGGATAGAGACAAGAGTAATAGGGATAGTAATAATAGAATAAGGATAATAATAACAGTCATAGCGATAATAATAATAGTAATGAGGATAACAATAATAGTTATAGAGATAATAATACTAGTAATAAGGATAATAATAACAGTTATAATGAGAATAATAATAGTAATAAGGGAAATAATAATAGTTATAGGGTAAAGACAAGAGTAATAGGGATAGTAATAATAGAATAAGTATAATAATAACAGTCATAGCGATATTAATAATAGTAATAAGGATAATAATAATAGTTATAAAGATAAAGAGAAGAGTAATAGGGATAGTAATAATAGAATAAGGATAATAATAACAGTCATAGCGATAATAATAATAGTAGTAAGGATAATAATAATAGTTATAGCGATAATAATAATAGTAATAAGGATAATAATAACAGTCATAGCGATAATAATAATAGTAATGAGGATAATAATAATAGTTATAGTGCTAATAATAATAGTTATAAGGATAGAGACAACAGTAATAGGGATAGTAATAATAGAATAAGGATAATATTAACAGTCATAGCGATAATAATAATAGTAATAAGGATAATAATAATAGTTATAGTGCTAATAATAATAGTTATAAGGATAGAGACAAGAGTAATAGGGACAGTAATAATAGAATAAGGATAATAATAACAGTCATAGCGATAATAATAATAGTAATGAGGATAACAATCATAGTTATAGAGATAATAATACTAGTAATAAGGATGATAATAACAGTTATAATGATAATAATAATAGTAATAAGGGAAATAATAATAGTTATAAGGATAAAGACAAGAGTAATAGGGATAGTAATAATAGAATAAGTATAATAATAACAGTCATAGCGATAATAATAATAGTAATAAGGATAATAATAATAGCTATAAGGATAATAATAATAGTTATAGTGCTAATAATAATAGTAATAAGTATAATAATAATAGTTATAAGGATAGAGACAAGAGTAATAGGGACAGTAATAATAGAATAAGGATAATAATAACAGTCATAGCGATAATAATAATAGTAATGAGGATAACATTAATAGTTATAGAGATAATAATACTAGTAATAAGGATAATAATAACAGTTATAATGATAATAATAATAGTAATAAGGGAAATAATAATAGTTATAAGGATAAAGACAAGAGTAATAGGGATAGTAATAATAGAATAAGGATAATAATAACAGTCATAGCGATAATAATAATAGTAGTAAGGATAATAATAATAGTTATAGCGATAATAATAATAGTAATAAGTATAATAATAATAGTTATAAGAATAGAGACAAGAGTAATAGGGATAGTAATAGTAGAATAAGCATAATAATAACAGTCATAGCGATAATAATAATAGTAACAAGGATAATAATAATAGTTATAGTGCTAGTAATAATAGTAATAAGGATAATAATAATAGTTATAGCGATAATAATAATAGTAATAAGGATAATAATAATAGAAATAAGGATAATAATAATAGTTATAGTGCTAATAATAATAGTAATAAGGATAATAATAATAGTTATAGTGCTAATAATAATAGTTATAAGGATAGAGACAAGAGTAATAGGGACAGTAATAATAGAATAAGGATAATAATAACAGTCATAGCGATAATAATAATAGTAATGAGGATAATAATAATAGTTATAGTGCTAATAATAATAGTTATAAGGATAGAGACAAGAGTAATAGGGACAGTAATAATAGAATAAGGATAATAATAACAGTCATAGCGATAATAATAATAGTAATGAGGATAACAATCATAGTTATAGAGATAATAATACTAGTAATAAGGATGATAATAACAGTTATAATGATAATAATAATAGTAATAAGGGAAATAATAATAGTTATAAGGATAAAGACAAGAGTAATAGGGATAGTAATAATAGAATAAGTATAATAATAACAGTCATAGCGATAATAATAATAGTAATAAGGATAATAATAATAGCTATAAGGATAATAATAATAGTTATAAAGATAAAGAGAAGAGTAATCGGGATAGTAATAATAGAATAAGGATAATAATAATAGTTATAGTGCTAATAATAATAGTAATAAGTATAATAATAATAGTTATAAGGATAGAGACAAGAGTAATAGGGACAGTAATAATAGAATAAGGATAATAATAACAGTCATAGCGATAATAATAATAGTAATGAGGATAACATTAATAGTTATAGAGATAATAATACTAGTAATAAGGATAATAATAACAGTTATAATGATAATAATAATAGTAATAAGGGAAATAATAATAGTTATAAGGATAAAGACAAGAGTAATAGGGATAGTAATAATAGAATAAGGATAATAATAACAGTCATAGCGATAATAATAATAGTAGTAAGGATAATAATAATAGTTATAGCGATAATAATAATAGTAATAAGTATAATAATAATAGTTATAAGAATAGAGACAAGAGTAATAGGGATAGTAATAGTAGAATAAGCATAATAATAACAGTCATAGCGATAATAATAATAGTAACAAGGATAATAATAATAGTTATAGTGCTAGTAATAATAGTAATAAGGATAATAATAATAGTTATAGCGATAATAATAATAGTAATAAGGATAATAATAATAGAAATAAGGATAATAATAATAGTTATAGTGCTAATAATAATAGTAATAAGGATAATAATAATAGTTATAGTGCTAATAATAATAGTTATAAGGATAGAGACAAGAGTAATAGGGACAGTAATAATAGAATAAGGATAATAATAACAGTCATAGCGATAATAATAATAGTAATGAGGATAACATTAATAGTTATAGAGATAATAATACTAGTAATAAGGATAATAATAACAGTTATAATGATAATAATAATAGTAATAAGGGAAATAATAATAGTTATAAGGATAAAGACAAGAGTAATAGGGATAGTAATAATAGAATAAGGATAATAATAACAGTCATAGCGATAATAATAATAGTAGTAAGGATAATAATAATAGTTATAGCGATAATAATAATAGTAATAAGTATAATAATAATAGTTATAAGAATAGAGACAAGAGTAATAGGGATAGTAATAGTAGAATAAGCATAATAATAACAGTCATAGCGATAATAATAATAGTAACAAGGATAATAATAATAGTTATAGTGCTAGTAATAATAGTAATAAGGATAATAATAATAGTTATAGCGATAATAATAATAGTAATAAGGATAATAATAATAGAAATAAGGATAATAATAATAGTTATAGTGCTAATAATAATAGTAATAAGCATAATAATAATAGTTATAAGGATAGAGACAAGAGTAATAGGGATAGTAATAATAGAATAAGGATAATAATAACAGTCATAGCGATAATAATAATAGTAATAAGGATAATAATAATAGTTATAGCGATAATAATAATAGTAATAAGGGAAATAATAATAGTTATAAGGATAAAGACAAGAGTAATAGGGATAGTAATAATAGAATAAGGATAATAATAACAGTCATAGCGATAATAATAATAGTAATGAGGATAATAATATTAGTTATAGCGATAATAATAATACTGACGAGGATAATAATAATAGTTATAGGGATAGAGACAAGAGTAATAGGGATAGTAATAATAGAATAAGGATAATAATAACAGTCATAGCGATAATAATAATAGTAATGAGGATAATAATAATAGTTATAAGGATAGAGACAAGAGTAATAGGGATAGTAATAATAGAATAAGGATAATAATAACAGTCATAGCGATAATAATAATAGTAGTAAGGATAATAATAATATTTATAGCGATAATAATAATAGTAATAAGGGTAATAATAATAGTTATAAGGATAATAATAATAGTTATAAGGATAAAGAGAAGAGTAATAGGGATAGTAATAATAGAATAAGGATAATAATAACAGTCATAGCGATAATAATAATAGTAATGAGGATAACAATAATAGTTATAGAGATAATAATACTAGTAATAAGGATAATAATAACAGTTATAATGAGAATAATAATAGTAATAAGGGAAATAAAAATAGTTATAAGGTAAAGACAAGAGTAATAGGGATAGTAATAATAGAATAAGTATAATAATAACAGTCATAGCGATATTATTAATCGTAATAAGGATAATAATAATAGTTATAAAGATAAAGAGAAGAGTAATAGGGATAGTAATAATAGAATAAGGATAATAATAACAGTCATAGCGATAATAATAATAGTAGTAAGGATAATAATAATAGTTATAGCGATAATAATAATAGTAATAAGGATAATAATAATAGTTATAAGGATAAAGAGAAGAGTAATAGGGACAGTAATAATAGAATAAGGATAATAATAACAGTCATTGCGATAATAATAATAGTAATAAGGATAATAATAATAGTTATAGCGATAATAATAATAGTAATAAGGATAATAATAATTGTTATAAGGATAAAGACAAGAGTAATAGGGATAGTAATAATAGAATAAGGATAATAATAACAGTCATAGCGATAATAATAATAGTAATGAGGATAATAATAATAGTTATAAGGATAGAGACAAGAGTAATAGGGATAGTAATAATAGAATAAGTATAATAATAACAGTCATAGCGATAATAAGAATAGTAATAAGGATAATAATAATAGTTTTAGTGCTAATAATAATAGTAATAAGCATAACAATAATAGTTATAAGGATAAAGACACGAGTAATAGGGATAGTAATAATAGAATAAGGATAATAATAACAGTCATTGCGATAATAATAATAGTAATAAGGATAATAATAATAGTTATAGTGCTAACAATAATAGTAATAAGCATAATAATAATAGTTATATTGATAGAGACAAGAGTAATAGGGATAGTAATAATAGAATAAGGATAATAATAACAGTCATAGCGATAATAATAATAGTAATGAGGATAACAATAATAGTTATAGAGATAATAATACTAGTAATAAGGATAATAATAACAGTCATAGCGATATTAATAATAGTAATAAGGATAATAATAATAGTTATAAAGATAAAGAGAAGAGTAATAGGGATAGTAATAATAGAATAGCGATAATAATAATAGTAGTAAGGATAATAATAATAGTTATAGCGATAATAATAATAGTAATAAGGATAATAATAATAGTTATAAGGATAAAGAGAAGAGTAATAGGGATAGTAATAATAGAATAAGGATAATAATAACAGTCATTGCGATAATAATAATAGTAATAAGGATAATAATAATAGTTATAGCGATAATAATAATAGTAATAAGGATAATAATAATTGTTATAAGGATAAAGACAAGAGTAATAGGGATAGTAATAATAGAATAAGAATAATAATAACAGTCATAGCGATAATAATAATAGTAATGAGGATAATAATAATAGTTATAAGGATAGAGACAAGAGTAATAGGGATAGTAATAATAGAATAAGTATAATAATAACAGTCATAGCGATAATAAGAATAGTAATAAGGATAATAATAATAGTTTTAGTGCTAATAAGAATAGTAATAAGCATAACAATAATAGTTATAAGGATAAAGACAAGAGTAATAGGGATAGTAATAATAGAATAAGGATAATAATAACAGTCATAGCGATAATAATAATAGTAGTAAGGATAATAATAATAGTTATAGCGATAATAATAATAGTAATAAGGGTAATAATAATAGTTATAAGGATAATAATAATAGTTATAAGGATAAAGAGAAGAGTAATAGGGATAGTAATAATAGAATAAGGATAATAATAACAGTCATTGCGATAATAATAATAGTAATAAGGATAATAATAATAGTTATAGCGATAATAATAATACTGACAAGGATAATAATAATAGTTATAAGGATAAAGACAAGAGCAATAGAGATAGTAATAATAGAATAAGGATAATAATAACAGTCATAGCGATAATAATGATAGTAATAAGGATAATAATAATAGTTATAGCGATAATAATAATAGTAATAAGGGAAATAATAATAGTTATAAGGATAAAGACAAGAGTAATAGGGATAGTAATAATAGAATAAGGATAGTAATAACAGTCATAGCGATAATAATAATAGTAATGAGGATAATAATAATAGTTATAGCGATAATAATAATACTGACAAGGATAATAATAATAGTTATAAGGATAAAGACAAGAGCAATAGAGATTGTAATAATAGAATAAGGATAATAATAACAGTCACAGCGATAATAATAATAGTAATAAGGATAATAATAATAGTTATAGTGCTAATAATAATAGTAATAAGCATAATAATAATAGTTATAAGGATGGAGACAAGAGTAATAGGGACAGTAATAATAGAATAAGGATAATAATAACAGTCATAGCGATAATAATAATAGTAATGAGGATAACAATCATAGTTATAGAGATAATAATTATAGTAATAAGGATAATAATAATAGTTTTAGTGCTAATAATAATAGTAATAAGCATAACAATAATAGTTATAAGGATAAAGACAGGAGTAATAGGGATAGTAATAATAGAATAAGTATAATAATAACAGTCATAGCGATAATAATAATAGTAATAAGGATAATAATAATAGTTATAAGGATAAAGAGAAGAGTAATAGGGATAGTAATAATAGAATAAGGATAATAATAACAGTCATAGCGATAATAATAATAGTAGTAAGGATAATAATAATAGTTATAAGGATAAAGAGAAGAGTAATAGGGATAGTAATAATAGAATAAGGATAATAATAACAGTCATTGCGATAATAATAATAGTAATAAGGATAATAATAATAGTTATAGCGATAATAATAATAGTAATAAGGATAATAATAATACTTATAAGGATAAAGACAAGAGTAATAGGGATAGTAATAATAGAATAAGGATAATAATAACAGTAATGAGGATAATAATAATAGTTATAAGGATAGAGACAAGAGTAATAGGGATAGTAATAATAGAATAAGTATAATAATAACAGTCATTGCGATAATAATAATAGAAATAAGGATAATAATAATAGCTATAGTGCTAGTAATAATAGTAGTAAGGATAATAATAACAGTCATAGCGATAATAATTATAGTAATAAGGATAATAATAATAGTTTTAGTGCTAATAATAATAGTAATAAGCATAACAATAATAGTTATAAGGATAAAGACAGGAGTAATACGGATAGTAATAATAGAATAAGTATAATAATAACAGTCATAGCGATAATAATAATAGTAATAAGGATAATAATAATAGTTATAGTGCGAATAATAATAGTAATAAGGATAAACATAATAGTTGTAGTGCTAATAATACTAGTAATAAGGATAATAATAACAGTTATAGCGATAATAATAATAGTAATAAGGGAAATAATAATAAATATCAGGATAAAGACAAGAGTAATAGGGATAGGAATAATAGAAGAAGTATAATTATAACAGTCATAGCGATAATAATAATAGTAATGAGGATAACAATAATAGTTATAGAGATAATAATACTAGTAATAAGGATAATAATAACAGTTATAATGATAATAATAATAGTAATAAGGGAAATAATAATAGTTATAAGGTAAAGACAAGAGTAATAGGGATAGTAATAATAGAATAAGGATAATAATAACAGTCATAGCGATAATAATAATAGTAATGAGGATAACAATAATAGTGATAGAGATAATAATACTAGTAATAGGGATAATAATAACAGTTATAATGAGAATAATAATAGTAATAAGGGAAATAAAAATAGTTATAAGGTAAAGACAAGAGTAATAGGGATAGTAATAATAGAATAAGTATAATAATAACAGTCATAGCGATATTAATAATCGTAATAAGGATAATAATAATAGTTATAAAGATAAAGAGAAGAGTAATAGGGATAGTAATAATAGAATAAGGATAATAATAACAGTCATAGCGATAATAATAATAGTAGTAAGGATAATAATAATAGTTATAGCGATAATAATAATAGTAATAAGCATAACAATAATAGTTATAAGGATAAAGACAAGAGTAATAGGGATAGTATTAATAGAATAAGTATAATAATAACAGTCATAGCGATAATAATAATAGGAATAAGGATAATAATAATAGTTATAGTGCGAATAATAATAGTAATGAGGATAACAATAATAGTTATAGAGATAATAATACTAGTAATAAGGATAATAATAATTGTTATAAGGATAATAATAATAGTTATAAGGATAAAGAGAAGAGTATTAGGGATAGTAATAATAGAATAAGGATAATAATAACAGTCATAGCAATAATAATAATAGAAATAAGGATAATAATAATAGTTATAGTGCTAACAATAATAGTAATAAGCATAATAATAATAGTTATAAGGATAGAGACAAGAGTAATAGGGATAGTAATAATAGAATAAGGATAATAATAACAGTCATAGCGATAATAATAATAGTAATGAGGATAACAATAATAGTTATAGAGATAATAATACTAGTAATAAGGATAATAATAACAGTTATAATGATAATAATAATAGTAATAAGGGAAATAATAATAGTTATAAGATAAAGACAAGAGTAATAGGGATAGTAATAATAGAATAAGTATAATAATAACAGTCATAGCGATATTAATAATAGTAATATGGATAATAAAAATAGTTATAAGGATAAAGAGAAGAGTAATAGGGATAGTAATAATAGAATAAGGATAATAATAACAGTCATAGCGATAATAATAATAGTAGTAAGGATAATAATAATAGTTATAAGGATAAAGAGAAGAGTAATAGGGATAGTAATAATAGAATAAGGATAATAATAACAGTCATAGCGATAATAATAATAGTAGTAAGGATAATAATAATAGTTATAGCGATAATAATAATAGTAATAAGGATAATAATAATAGTTATAAGGATAAAGAGAAGAGTAATAGGGATAGTAATAATAGAATAAGGATAATAATAACAGTCATAGCGATAATAATAATAGTAATGAGGATAACAATAATAGTTATAGAGATAATAATACTAGTAATAAGGATAATAATAACAGTTATAATGATAATAATAATAGTAATAAGGGAAATAATAATAGTTATAAGGTAAAGACAAGAGTAATAGGGATAGTAATAATAGAATAAGTATAATAATAACAGTCATAGCGATATTAATAATAGTAATAAGGATAATTATAATTGTTATAAGGATAAAGACAAGAGTAATAGGGATAGTAATAATAGAATAAGGATAATAATAACAGTCATAGCGATAATAATAATAGTAATGAGGATAATAATAATAGTTATAAGGATAGAGACAAGAGTAATAGGGATAGTAATAATAGAATAAGTATAATAATAACAGTCATAGCGATAATAAGAATAGTAATAAGGATAATAATAATAGTTTTAGTGCTAATAAGAATAGTAATAAGCATAACAATAATAGTTATAAGGATAAAGACAAGAGTAATAGGGATAGTAATAATAGAATAAGGATAATAATAACAGTCATAGCGATAATAATAATAGTAGTAAGGATAATAATAATAGTTATAGCGATAATAATAATAGTAATAAGGGTAATAATAATAGTTATAAGGATAATAATAATAGTTATAAGGATAAAGAGAAGAGTAATAGGGATAGTAATAATAGAATAAGGATAATAATAACAGTCATTGCGATAATAATAATAGTAATAAGGATAATAATAATAGTTATAGCGATAATAATAACAGTAATGAGGATAATAATAATAGTTATAAGGATAAAGAGAAGAGTAATAGGGATAGTAATAATAGAATAAGGATAATAATAACAGTCATTGCGATAATAATAATAGTAATAAGGATAATAATAATAGTTATAGCGATAATAATAATAGTAATAAGGATAATAATAATACTTATAAGGATAAAGACAAGAGTAATAGGGATAGTAATAATAGAATAAGGATAATAATAACAGTAATGAGGATAATAATAATAGTTATAAGGATAGAGACAAGAGTAATAGGGATAGTAATAATAGAATAAGTATAATAATAACAGTCATTGCGATAATAATAATAGAAATAAGGATAATAATAATAGCTATAGTGCTAGTAATAATAGTAGTAAGGATAATAATAACAGTCATAGCGATAATAATTATAGTAATAAGGATAATAATAACAGTTATAGCGATAATAATAATAGTAATAAGGGAAATAATAATAAATATCAGGATAAAGACAAGAGTAATAGGGATAGGAATAATAGAAGAAGTATAATTATAACAGTCATTGCGATAATAATAATAGAAATAAGGATAATAATAATAGTTATAGCGATAATAATAATACTGACAAGGATAATAATAATAGTTATAAGGATAAAGACAAGAGCAATAGAGATAGTAATAATAGAATAAGGATAATAATAACAGTCATAGCGATAATAATAATAGTAATAAGGGAAATAATAATAGTTATAAGGATAAAGACAAGAGTAATAGGGATAGTAATAATAGAATAAGGATAATAATAACAGTCATAGCGATAATAATAATAGTAATGAGGATAATAATAATAGTTATAGCGATAATAATAATACTGACAAGGATAATAATAATAGTTATAAGGATAAAGACAAGAGCAATAGAGATTGTAATAATAGAATAAGGATAATAATAACAGTCACAGCGATAATAATAATAGTAATAAGGATAATAATAATAGTTATAGTGCTAATAATAATAGTAATAAGCATAATAATAATAGTTATAAGGATGGAGACAAGAGTAATAGGGACAGTAATAATAGAATAAGGATAATAATAACAGTCATAGCGATAATAATAATAGTAATGAGGATAACAATCATAGTTATAGAGATAATAATTATAGTAATAAGGATAATAATAATAGTTTTAGTGCTAATAATAATAGTAATAAGCATAACAGTAATAGTTATAAGGATAAAGACAGGAGTAATAGGGATAGTAATAATAGAATAAGTATAATAATAACAGTCATAGCGATAATAATAATAGTAATAAGGATAATAATAATAGTTATAAGGATAAAGAGAAGAGTAATAGGGATAGTAATAATAGAATAAGGATAATAATAACAGTCATTGCGATAATAATAATAGTAATAAGGATAATAATAATAGTTATAGCGATAATAATAATAGTAATAAGGATAATAATAATTGTTATAAGGATAAAGACAAGAGTAATAGGGATAGTAATAATAGAATAAGGATAATAATAACAGTCATAGCGATAATAATAATAGTAATGAGGATAATAATAATAGTTATAAGGATAGAGACAAGAGTAATAGGGATAGTAATAATAGAATAAGTATAATAATAACAGTCATAGCGATAATAATAATAGTAATGAGGATAACAATCATAGTTATAGAGATAATAATTATAGTAATAAGGATAATAATAATAGTTTTAGTGCTAATAATAATAGTAATAAGCATAACAATAATAGTTATAAGGATAAAGACAGGAGTAATAGGGATAGTAATAATAGAATAAGTATAATAATAACAGTCATAGCGATAATAATAATAGTAATAAGGATAATAATAATAGTTATAAGGATAAAGAGAAGAGTAATAGGGATAGTAATAATAGAATAAGGATAATAATAACAGTCATAGCGATAATAATAATAGTAATGAGGATAACAATAATAGTGATAGAGATAATAATACTAGTAATAAGGATAATAATAACAGTTATAATGAGAATAATAATAGTAATAAGGGTAATAAAAATAGTTATAAGGTAAAGACAAGAGTAATAGGGATAGTAATAATAGAATAAGGATAATAATAACAGTCATAGCGATAATAATAATAGTAGAGAGGATAATAATAATAGTTATAGCGATAATAATAATAGTAATAAGGATAATAATAATAGTTATAAGGATAAATAGAAGAGTAATAGGGATAGTAATAATAGAATAAGGATAATAATAACAGTCATTGCGATAATAATAATAGTAATAAGGATAATAATAATAGTTATAGCGATAATAATAATAGTAATAAGGATAATAATAATAGTTATAAGGATAAAGACAAGAGTAATAGGGATAGTAATAATAGAATAAGGATAATAATAACAGTCATAGCGATAACAATAATAGTAATGAGCATAATAGTAATAGTTATAGGGATAGAGACAAGAGTAATAGGGATAGTAATAATAGAATAAGGATAATAATAACATTCATAGCGATAATAATAATAATAGTAATGAGGATAACAATAATAGTTATAGAGATAATAATACTAGTAATAAGGATAATAATAACAGTTATAGGGATAGAGACAAGAGTAATAGGGATAGTAATAATAGAATAAGGATAATAATAACAGTCATAGCGATAATAATAATAGTAGTAAGGATAATAATAATAGTTATAGCGATAATAATAATAGTAATAAGGATAATAATAA
>CAMAOC010000627.1:0-13931 GCA_945859555.1 Megachile ligniseca | reverse complement strand
TTTTTTCAATTTTTCAATTTTTTCAATTTTTCAATTTTTTCAATTTTTACAATTTTTTCGAATTTTATAGTTTTTTTCGATATTATCAACATTGACAATACTATCAATATGAGCAATTTTCTTAATTTTTTACATTTTTTTCAATTTTTTTAATTTTTCAATTTTTTCAATTTTTTCAATTTTTTCGAATTTTATAGTATTTTCGATATGATGAACATTGACAATACTATCAATATGAGTAATTTTCTTAATTTATCCATTTCTTCAATTTTTTCAATTTTTCAATTTTTCCAATTTTTTTAAATTTTTTCCAGTTTTATCGATACTTTCAACATTGTTGATATGATCAACATTGACAATACTATCAATATTAGCCATTTTTTCAATTTTTTAACTTTTCTAATTTTTTCAATTTTTTCAATTTTTTCAAATTTTTCAGATTTATCGATACTATCAACATTGTAAATACTATCAATATGAACAATTTTCTTCATTTTTTCCATTTTTTCAATTTTTCAAATTTTTTCAAATTTTTCTGTTTTATCGATACTTTCAACATTGTTGATATGATCAACATTGACAATACTATCAATATTAGCCATTTTTTCAGTTTTCTTAATTTTTTCAATTTTTTCAATTTTTCAATTTTTCAATTTTTCCATTTTTTTCGAATTTTGTAGTTTTTTTCGATATTATCAACATTGTCAATATTATCAATATTAGCCATTTTTTCAGTTTTTTAACTTTTCTAATTTTTTCAATTGTTTCAATTTTTTCAAATTTTTCAGATTTATCGATACTATCAACATTGTAAATACTATCAATATCAGCAATTTTCTTAATTTTTTCCATTTTTTCAATTTTTTCCAATTTTTTCAAATTTTTCAGTTTTATCGATACTATCAATATCAGCAATTTCTTCAGTTTTCTTAATTTTTTCCATTCTTTCCATTTTTTCAATTTTTTCAATTTTCAATTTTTTCAATTTTTACAATTTTTTCGAATTTTATAGTTTTTTTTCGATATTATCAACATTGACAATACTATCAATATGAGCAATTTTCTTAATTTTTTACATTTTTTTTTCAATTTTTAATTTTTTCAATTTTTTCAATTTTTTCAATTTTTTCGAATTTTATAGTATTTTCGATATGATGAACATTGACAATACTATCAATATGAGCAATTTTCTTAATTTTTTCATTTTTTCAATTTTTTCCAATTTTTTCAAATTTTTCAGTTTTATCGATACTATCAATATCAGCAATTTCTTCAGTTTTCTTAATTTTTTTCCATTCTTTCCATTTTTTCAATTTTTTTCAATTTTTCAATTTTTTTCAATTTTTCAATTTTTTCAATTTTTTACAATTTTTTTCGAATTTTATAGTTTTTTTCGATATTATCAACATTGACAATACTATCAATATGAGCAATTTTCTTAATTTTTTACATTTTTTCAATTTTTTTTAATTTTTCAATTTTTTCAATTTTTTCAATTTTTTTCGAATTTTATAGTATTTTCGATATGATGAACATTGACAATACTATCAATATGAGCAATTTTCTTAATTTATCCATTTCTTCAATTTTTTCAATTTTTCAATTTTTCCAATTTTTTTAAATTTTTTCCAGTTTTATCGATACTTTCAACATTGTTGATATGATCAACATTGACAATACTATCAATATTAGCCATTTTTTTCAATTTTTTAACTTTTCTAATTTTTTCAATTTTTTTCAATTTTTTCAAATTTTTCAGATTTATCGATACTATCAACATTGTAAATACTATCAATATGAACAATTTTCTTAATTTTTTCCATTTTTTCAATTTTTCAAATTTTTTCAAAATTTTTCTGTTTTATCGATACTTTCAACATTGTTGATATGATCAACATTGACAATACTATCAATATTAGCCATTTTTTCAGTTTTCTTAATTTTTTCAATTTTTTCAATTTTTCAATTTTCAATTTTTCCATTTTTTTCGAATTTTGTAGTTTTTTCGATATTATCAACATTGTCAATATTATCAATATTAGCCATTTTTTCAGTTTTTTAACTTTTCTAATTTTTTCAATTGTTTCAATTTTTTCAAATTTTTCAGATTTATCGATACTATCAACATTGTTGATATGATCAACATTGACAATACTATCAATGTTAGCCATTTTTTCAGTTTTCTTAATATTTTCAATTTTTCCAATTTTTCAATTTTTTCTATTTTTTCAAAATTTTCAGATTTATCGATACAATCTACATTGTAAATGCTATCAATATGAGCAATTTTTTCAGTTTTCTTAATTTTTTCAATTTTTTTTCCATTTTTTCAATTTTTCCAATTTTTTCGAATTTTATAGTATTTTCGATATGATGAACATTGACAATACTATCAATATGAGCAATTTTCTTAATTTATCCATTTCTTCAATTTTTTCAATTTTTCAATTTTTCCAATTTTTTCAAATTTTTTCCAGTTTTATCGATACTTTCAACATTGTTGATATGATCAACATTGACAATACTATCAATATTAGCCATTTTTTCAGTTTTTGCACTTTTCTAATTTTTTCAATTTTTTCAAATTTTTCAGATTTATCGATACTATCAACATTGTAAATACTATCAATATGTGCAATTTTCTTAATTTTTTCAATTTTTTCCATTTTTTCAATTTTTCAATTTTTCCAATTTTTTCGAATTTTTTAGTTTTTTTCGATATGATCAACATTGACAATACTATCAAATCAACATTGACAATACTATCAATATGAACAATTTTCTTAATTTTTTCCATTTTTCAATTTTTTAATTTTTCAATTTTTTCAATTTTTTCAATTTTTTCGAATTTTATAGTATTTTCGATATGATGAACATTGACAATACTATCAATATGAGCAATTTGCTTAATTTATCCATTTCTTCAATTTTTTCAATTTTTCAATTTTTCAATTTTTCCAATTTTTTCAAATTTTTTCCAGTTTTATCGATACTTTCAACATTGTTGATATGATCAACATTGACAATACTATCAATATTAGCCATTTTTTCAATTTTTTAACTTTTCTAATTTTTTCAATTTTTTCAATTTTTTCAAATTTTTCAGATTTATCGATACTATCAACATTGTAAATACTATCAATATGAACAATTTTCTTAATTTTTTCAATTTTTTCAATTTTTCAATTTTTCAATTTTCCATTTTTTTCGAATTTTGTAGTTTTTTCGATATTATCAACATTGTCAATATTATCAATATTAGCCATTTTTTCAGTTTTTTAACTTTTCTAATTTTTTCAATTTTTTCAAATATTTCAGATTTATCGATACTATCAACATTGTAAATACTATCAATATCAGCAATTTTCTTAATTTTTTCCATTTTTTCAATTTTTCCAATTTTTTCAAATTTTTCAGTTTTATCGATACTATCAACATTGTAAATACTATCAATATCAGCAATTTCTTCAGTTTTCTTAATTTTTTTCCATTTTTTTCCATTTTTTCCATTTTTTCAATTTTTCAATTTTTTCAATTTTTTCAATTTTTTCAAATTTTTCAGATTTATCGATACTTTCAACATTGTTGATATGATCAACATTGACAATACTATCAATATTAGCCATTTTTTCAGTTTTCTTAATTTTTTAAATTTTTTTCCATTTTTGAATTTTTCAATTTTACCATTTTTTTCGAATTTTGTAGTTTTTTCGATATTATCAACATTGTCAATATTATCAATATTAGCCATTTTTTCAGTTTTTTAACTTTTCTAATTTTTCAATTGTTTCAATTTTTCAAATTTTTCAGATTTATCGATACTATCAACATTGTTGATATGATCAACATTGACAATACTATCAATGTTAGCCATTTTTTCAGTTTTCTTAATATTTTCAATTTTTCCAATTTTTTCAATTTTTCAATTTTTTCTATTTTTTCAAAATTTTCAGATTTATCGATACAATCTACATTGTAAATACTATCAATATGAGCAATTTTTTCAGTTTTCTTAATTTTTTCAATTTTTTCCATTTTTTCAATTTTTCCAATTTTTCGAATTTTATAGTATTTTCGATATGATGAACATTGACAATACTATCAATATGAGCAATTTTCTTAATTTATCCATTTCTTCAATTTTTTCAATTTTTCAATTTTTTCAAATTTTTTCCAGTTTTATCGATACTTTCAACATTGTTGATATGATCAACATTGACAATACTATCAATATTAGCCATTTTTTCAGTTTTTTCACTTTTCTAATTTTTTCAATTTTTTCAAATTTTTCAGATTTATCGATACTATCAACATTGTAAATACTATCAATATGAGCAATTTTTTCAGTTTTCTTAATTTTTTCAATTTTTTCCATTTTTTCAATTTTTCCAATTTTTTCGAATTTTTAGTTTTTTCGATATGATCAACATTGACAATACTATCAATATGAGCAATTTTCTTAATTTTTTACTTTTTTTCAATTTTTTCAATTTTTCAATTTTTTCAATTATTCAATTTTTCCAATTTTTTGAATTTTTTAGTTTTTTCGATATTATTAACATTGACAATACTAGCAATATCAGCAATTTTCTTAATTTTTTCCATTTTTTCAATTTTTCAATTTTTCCGATTTTTTCAATTTTATCATTTTTTTCGAATTTTATAGTTTTTTTCGATATTATCAACATTGACAATACTATCAATATTAGCCATTTTTTCAGTTTGCTTAATTTTTTCCATTTTTTCAATTTTTTCAATTTTTCAATTTTTCCATTTCTTTCGAATTTTGTAGTTTTTTCGATATTATCAACATTGTAAATATTATCAATATTAGCCATTTTTTCAGTTTTTTAATTTTTCTAATTTTTCAATTTTTCAATTTTTTCAAATTTTTCAGATTTATCGATACTATCAACATTGTAAATACTATCAATATGAGCAATTTTCTTAATTTTTTCCATTTTTTCAATTTTTTTAATTTTTCAATTTTTTCAATTTTTTCAATTTTTTCGAATTTTATAGTATTTTCGATATGATGAACATTGACAATACTATCAATATGAGCAATTTGCTTAATTTATCCATTTCTTCAATTTTTTCAATTTTTCAATTTTTCAATTTTTCCAATTTTTTCAAATTTTTTCCAGTTTTATCGATACTTTCAACATTGTTGATATGATCAACATTGACAATACTATCAATATTAGCCATTTTTTCAGTTTTCTTAATTTTTTAAATTTTTTCCATTTTTTGAATTTTTCAATTTTACCATTTTTTTCGAATTTTGTAGTTTTTTCGATATTATCAACATTGTCAATATTATCAATATTAGCCATTTTTTCAGTTTTTTAACTTTTCTAATTTTTTCAATTGTTTCAATTTTTTCAAATTTTTCAGATTTATCGATACTATCAACATTGTTGATATGATCAACATTGACAATACTATCAATGTTAGCCATTTTTTCAGTTTTCTTAATATTTTCAATTTTTCCAATTTTTTCAATTTTTCAATTTTTTCTATTTTTTCAAAATTTTCAGATTTATCGATACAATCTACATTGTAAATACTATCAATATGAGCAATTTTTTCAGTTTTCTTAATTTTTTCAATTTTTTCCATTTTTTCAATTTTTCCAATTTTTTCGAATTTTATAGTATTTTCGATATGATGAACATTGACAATACTATCAATATGAGCAATTTTCTTAATTTATCCATTTCTTCAATTTTTTCAATTTTTCAATTTTTTCAAATTTTTTCCAGTTTTATCGATACTTTCAACATTGTTGATATGATCAACATTGACAATACTATCAATATTAGCCATGTTTTCAGTTTTTTCACTTTTCTAATTTTTTCAATTTTTTCAAATTTTTCAGATTTATCGATACTATCAACATTGTAAATACTATCAATATGAGCAATTTTTTCAGTTTTCTTAATTTTTTCAATTTTTTCCATTTTTTCAATTTTTCCAATTTTTTCGAATTTTTTAGTTTTTTCGATATGATCAACATTGACAATACTATCGATATGAGCAATTTTCTTAATTTTTTACTTTTTTTCAATTTTTTCAATTTTTCAATTTTTTCAATTATTCAATTTTTCCAATTTTTTGAATTTTTTAGTTTTTTCGATATGATCAACATTGACAATACTATCAATATGAACAATTTTCTTAATTTTTTCCATTTTTCAATTTTTTTAATTTTTCAATTTTTTCAATTTTTTCAATTTTTTCGAATTTTATAGTATTTTCGATATGATGAACATTGACAATACTTTCAATATGAGCAATTTTCTTAATTTATCCGTTTCTTCAATTTTTCAATTTTTCCAATTTTTTCAAATTTTTTCCAGTTTTATCGATACTTTCAACATTGTTGATATGATCAACATTGACAATACTATCAATATTAGCCATTTTTTCAGTTTTTTAACTTTTCTAATTTTTTCAATTTTTTCAATTTTTTCAAATTTTTCAGATTTATCGATACTATCAACATTGTAAATACTATCAATATGAGCAATTTTCTTAATTTTTTCCATTTTTTCAATTTTTCAAATTTTTTCAAATTTTTCAGTTTTATCGATACTTTCAACATTGTTGATATGATCAACATTGACAATACTATCAATATTAGCCATTTTTTCAATTTTTTAACTTTTCTAATTTTTTCAATTTGTAAGAACTCAACGGAAATGATAACAACAACAATTTAACTTTATAAAAATATCAGGATTTAACAATTTCAAATATACAATGCATCAGTGGCGAAATCTCAAAAACGAATGACATAATTATTTATCGGAAAAACCTCGCAACCAAAAACACAACCACATCAATGTCCAATCGATGCACGAAATCGATATATGTACAATGACTATCACGCACCACACACGCTATATGGTGTTCAAAACAACTTACAGTTCGGCCATACCTGACAATTTGTTCGTCCCGAACAATCACAAATATATCGAATCCTTAAGATTATATTTCCTAATAAAATAATTGCTAAAACTATTAATATGAACTCGACTTACATTCAACAGAAATCACAAACTTTGTCAAACACAGAAATTACTTATATTCTATATCATTTTTTTTTTTTTTTATAAAAGGAAAACTAAAATGAAAGAAAATCTGTAAATTACATAAACATACATTTAACGCTAATCAAGTCAGGTAATCGCACGCCATGGACGCATATTAGCAGGCTCCCAAACACCCTGATACGGTTTTTGTGATAATTGAAACCCCTTTATATCCGCTACAACATATCGATTGTTACGCAATTCTTTGATGATCTCATAAGGACCCCTGAACCGTGGAATTAATTTATGTGCAACCCCAGGAGTCGAATCAAAATTTTTAATGGCAACTAAATCACCTACTTTATATTTAAACGGAGGTTTCCTTTTCTTGTCATAATATCTTTTATTGTATTGCTGTGAATTTTTAATTTCCCTACTCGCTTTTTTACGCAGCATTTCAAAATTTCTTTCTTGTATATTCGCTTGATCTAAATATTCCTGTATATTATCCGAAATTTTACCATTTTGACTAATTCCAAATAATAATTTACTTGGAGTTTCTCCCGTTGATTTATTTACTGAATTATTTAATGCAAATTCCACATCACTAACCACTTGATACCATTTCTTTTGATCCGTCAATTTTGCGATCATGGGTACAACAATCCTATTGATTCTCTCAACCTGCCCATTTGCTTGCGGTGACGCTGTAGCGATTAGAACATGCTTAATTTGCAACCCATCAACAAAATTTTTAAATTCCTTTGACGTGAAACATGTTCCGCGATCGGAAATTATTGTTTTAGGTTTACTATAATTAACAAAATATTCTTCTAAACATTTCATCGTTTCCGCAGAAGTAGTTGATTTAACTGCAAACAGTTTCACAAATTTAGTAAACGAATCCACAATAACTAATAAATATTTTTTTGCACATGCTCCTACTGCTAATGGTCCACAATGATCTATGTGTACAGCTTCAAATGGTATGTTTCCCCTTTCTGGAAGTTGCAAAAATCCCTCAGATTTTCCAAACTGTGGTGAAAAAGCTACACATTTAAGACAATTTTTTACATGATTTTGAACTTTTTCTCTCAATTTTGGAAACCAATAATGCCTCATAATATTTTCACACACCTTATCTACCCCCATGTGGCCTAATTGATCGTGATACTTAAATAGGATATTAGTTTCCATAGTTTTCGGGACATAAAAGAGCAAATCATTATTTCTTTTCCGATATACTAACCCTTCTCTCATTTCAAACAGTTTGTCTTCTCCATTTTCTAATTTTTCACAAATTTCTTTAATATCAGGGTCCTGGTTTTGACAAATGCTCAAATTAAATTCAAAAGAATTATCCTCAACAACTCCAATACCAATTCGACTTAAACCATCCACGTGGCCCATTTGAGTACCTTTACGATGTTCGATCACATAATCAAAACTTTGCAACTCTAAAGCCCATCTTGCAATTCGTGGATTTATTTCTTTTTTACTCAACGTCAAAGTTAGTGAATTACAATCTGTAATTATTTTAAATTTGATACCAAACAAATAAACACGGAAACGTCTAAGTGCATATATAATAGCTAAAGTTTCTAATTCAAAACTATGGTAACGACTTTCTGTTTCAGTCGTTCTTTTTGAAAAATAAAAGATAGGATGCATTTTCATATCTGACTTCTTTTGCATCAAAATAGCTCCAAATCCAAGTGCACTGGCATCAGTGTGCAGTTCAGTCTCATCCCGGGGATCATAAATTGACAAAATTGGAGTCTGTACTAATTTTGCTTTCAGAATTTCAAAAGCTTCTAATTCTTTCATCTCGAATTTAAACGCGGCATTTTTCCGTAAAAGATCATAAAGAGGTTTTGCTAATATTGAAAAGTTTTCGATAAACTTCCGAAAGTAAGAACATAACCCAATGAAACTGCGCACATCATGTACATTTTTCGGTAGTGGAAATTTCAATACTGCCTCAACACCCCGCTTAGTGGGAGTAATTCCCTGCTCAGAAATAACATATCCTAAATATTCAATTTCACAATACATAAATTTACATTTATCTAATCTTAATTCTAATTTATTTTCTACGAGTAATTTAAAAACTTTCGACAAAATTTGCAAATGATGTTCAATCGTTTCTGTAGCAATAAGAAAATCATCCATATACGTAACTACATCACCCGTAATTATAAGGGGTTTAAACACCTCATTAACAAATCTCTGAAAACGTGTTGGCGCAGTTTTTAAACCAAACGGCATTTTTAAATATTCAAATTGCCCCAAAGGTGTAACAAATGAGGTATATTTAATTGAATTTTTCGCAACACGAATATGATAAAAGCCATCTTTCAGGTCTAACAATGTAAAATATTTCTTTTTATTTAAGACATCTAATTGATCCTCAATTAGAGGTAAAGGATAATTATCTTTTAACAGAAATTTGTTAAGTGTTCTGTAATCTACACACATACGATATTCATTATTTTTCTTTCTTACCAACACAATAGGTGACGCATATTCTGAATTACTAGGTCGAATAACATTTTTCTCTAGTAAGTTGTCCAAGATTTCCCGAACTGCCTGTTTTTCAGAATACGACAATCTACGCGGAGAAAAATGAAAAGGTTGATGTTCTTTAATTGACAGCAAAATTTCTGCGTCTACTTTTGGTTCTACGGGTCGTTCCGGTTCTACATAATGACTCACGAAAATATTCCGAATTTTCGACTTATTTGCTTCTGAAATATTTTGATTAATATTCAAATTATCCAACGGAGAATCTAATTTATCGTGTATGTCAATATTCATTATTTCATTAACAAAATTTTCTGTTTCAGTATCCGCAACAATTGCATTTTTGATTTTATATTCCGTCCCTAAAGAAATATTTACGTTCGCATTTAAAATGTAATCGCGTCCTAGTATTGCAGGAAATGACATCGTAAAATTAGGCACAACAAAAAATTTTATCTTAACCGGAAAACCATTAACTTTTACCATTTGCTCAAAAATGCCTTTAATTTCTAAACGTGACCCATTAACACCATAAAAAGCGAAATCATTTGGTAAAACATGTTGATATAGATCATTTCTTAATAACTTCTCTTTGATCAGGCTTACCGGCGATCCTGAATCAAGCATTCCTACGATATCAATTTGTTGTTGGTTACCATGTTTTCCGCTAACTTCCCATGATATTGGCACTTCAAATGCATCGCGAGGTGAATTTGGCTGAACGAGATGCATAGTGGATGCCCCTGAAGTTTTCGCTGTTCTGGATGCTGAAGTTGAAGTTGGATTCAGGGAACAGTTATTCGCGCGATGTTCAGTGCTACCGCAACGATAACATGATCCCCATGATCTTAGTGGCTTTGGACAATTCTTCTTTAAATGCCCTGTTGTGTTACAATTGTAGCACCGAAATTCCTTACTGGTCATCTCGTCCCTCGTCGACTGCCGAGAAGTCGCTACTCTCTTCCGATCTAATCTATTATTTTCTTCAAGCCCAATTTTTTTAAACGCCCGTAATAATTCTTCGGCACTCTCGTAGCAATTCATTCGCGCTTGATCCCTTAGACGCGTATCCGGAATGCCATCAATTAATAAATCTATTAACTCTTCTGCATCAACATTGATCCTATTTGCCAGAGTCATTTTTTCCACATAATAATCATAAAATGTCTCATTTTTGTGCCATATACGAGCTTCCATTTCTCTTCGTAATGCGAGCTTACTTGGTCGATGATCGAAAACCCATTTCATTTGCTCAAGTAATTGGGTGGCGGACATTAAAAAATAAGTTGGCTTTGATTGAACCCATTTTAAAGCTTTTCCTTTCAATCTGAGATTTATTAAAATTTTAACTGAGTCATCATCTAATTTATAACATTCACGCAAAACTTCTAATTGTTGCCTCCAGTTTTCAAAATCATCAAATTCACCACTGAATTCCCTTAACATTTCCGCAATTATTCTTAAATTAGTAGTTACTTGCGTGCTTGAAGTCCCATTAGACGGCGATACAGATTCCCTCTGCAATAACTGTCTTTCACGTTCCAATAGCTCCCGTTCTTTCCGTAATAATTCCCTTTCTCTGTCCAACCACGAATTCATGTTTATTTGCAATCCTGTTTGTTCCGAAATATCAGTTCTAGCGTCCTCGAAATTTGGTTCCGCTTGCATAATCACACCTTGTTCTAAACGAGGATCGGCTTCTAGCAATCTCATGACTAAGTCACTTTTATTGCCACTAATGGCTAAACCTCTTTCCCGTAACATGTCTCGCAGTTGTAAGAGGGAAAATTCGTTTAAATCTTTCTTGAACTCAGTCGCCATCTTCTTCATAACACAACAAAATTCTAACACAAATTCAAAACCGTGGACGACAAATACGGAAAAAAAAATGACCAATAATCGTAATACAAAATTTCAGAAGAACAAAATACTAAGGTTACTAATCCCACTTCTGAAACTGTAAGAACTCAACGGAAATGATAACAACAACAATTTAACTTTATAAAAATATCAGGATTTAACAATTTCAAATATACAATGCATCAGTGGCGAAATCTCAAAAACGAATGACATAATTATTTATCGGAAAAACCTCGCAACCAAAAACACAACCACATCAATGTCCAATCGATGCACGAAATCGATATATGTACAATGACTATCACGCACCACACACGCTATATGGTGTTCAAAACAACTTACAAATTTTTTCAATTTTTTCAAATTTTTCAGATTTATCGATACTATCAACATTGTAAATACTATCAATATGAACAATTTTCTTAATTTTTTCCATTTTTTCAATTTTTCAAATTTTTTCAAATTTTTCAGTTTTATCGATACTTTCAACATTGTTGATGTGATCAACATTGACAATACTATCAATATTAGCCATTTTTTCAGTTTTCTTAATTTTTTCAATTTTTTCAATTTTTCAATTTTTCAATTTTTCAATTTTTCCATTTTTTTCGAATTTTGTAGTTTTTTCGATATTATCAACATTGTCAATATTATCAATATTAGCCATTTTTTCAGTTTTTTAACTTTTCTAATTTTTTCAATTTTTTCAAATATTTCAGATTTATCGATACTATCAACATTGTAAATACTATCAATATCAGCAATTTTCTTAATTTTTTCCATTTTTTCAATTTTTCCAATTTTTTCAAATTTTTCAGTTTTATCGATACTATCAACATTGTAAATACTATCAATATCAGCAATTTCTTCAGTTCTCTTAATTTTTTCCATTTTTTTCCATTTTTTCCATTTTTTCAATTTTTCAATTTTTTCAATTTTTTCAATTTTTTCAAATTTTTCAGATTTATCGATACTATAAACATTGTAAATACTATCAATATGAGCAATTTTCTTAATTTTTTCCATTTTTTCAATTTTTCCAATTTTTTCAAATTTTTCAGTTTTATCGATACTATCAACATTGTAAATACTATCAATATCAGCAATTTCTTCAGTTTTCTTAATTTTTTCCATTTTTTCCATTTTTTCAATTTTTTCAATTTTTCAATTTTTTCAATTTTTCCAATTTTTTCGAATTTTATAGTTTTTTTCGATATTATCAACATTGACAATACTATCAATATGAGCAATTTTCTTAATTTTTTCCATTTTTTCAATTTTTTTAATTTTTCAATTTTTTCAATTTTTTCGAATTTTGTAGTTTTTTCGATATTATCAACATTGTCAATATTATCAATATTAGCCATTTTTTCAGTTTTTTAACTTTTCTAATTTTTTCAATTGTTTCAATTTTTTCAAATTTTTCAGATTTATCGATACTATCAACATTGTTGATATGATCAACATTGACAATACTATCAATGTTAGCCATTTTTTCAGTTTTCTTAATATTTTCAATTTTTCCAATTTTTTCAATTTTTCAATTTTTTCTATTTTTTCAAAATTCTCAGATTTATCGATACAATCTACATTGTAAATACTATCAATATGAGCAATTTTTTCAGTTTTCTTAATTTTTTCAATTTTTTCCATTTTTTCAATTTTTCCAATTTTTTCGAATTTTATAGTATTTTCGATATGATGAACATTGACAATACTATCAATATTAGCCATTTTTTCAGTTTTTTCACTTTTCTAATTTTTTCAATTTTTTCAAATTTTTCAGATTTATCGATACTATCAACATTGTAAATACTATCAATGTGAGCAATTTCTTCAGTTTTCTTAATTTTTTCCATTTTTTCCATTTTTTCAATTTTTTCAATTTTTCAATTTTTTCAATTTTTTCAATTTTTTAAAATTTTTCAGATTTATCGATACTATCAACATTGTAAATACTATCAATATGAGCAATTTTCTTAATTTTTTCCATTTTTTCAATTTTTCCAATTTTTTCAAATTTTTCAGTTTTATCGATACTTTCAACATTGTTGATATGATCAACATTGACAATACTATCAATATTAGCCATTTTTTCAGTTTTCTTAATTTTTTCCATTTTTTCCATTTTTTCAATTTTTTCAATTTTTCAATTTTTTCAATTTTTCCAATTTTTTCGAATTTTATAGTTTGTTTTCGATATTATCAACATTGACAATACTATCAATATAAGCCATTTTTTCAGTTTTCTTAATTTTTTCAATTTTTTCAATTTTTCAATTTTTCCATTTTTTTCGAATTTTGTAGTTTTTTCGATATTATCAACATTGACAATACTATCAATATTAGCCATTTTTTCAGTTTTTTAACTTTTCTAATTTTTTCCATTTTTTCAATTTTTTCAAATTTTTCAGATTTATCGATACTATCAACATTGTAAATACTATCAATATGAGCAATTTTCTTAATTTTTTCCATTTTTTCAATTTTTCAAATTTTTTTCAAATTTTT